>SJYX01000491.1:107699-127078 GCA_006410675.1 Oreotragus oreotragus
AAAAAAAAAAAAAAAACAAGACTGGTAGCTGACTGTGACTCCCATCATGAACTCTTTATTGACAAATTCAGATCTAAATTGAAAAAAAGTAGGGAAAACCACTAGATCGTTCAGGTATGACCTAAATCAAATCCTTATGAATATACAGTGAAAATAGCAAATAGATTCAGAGGATTAGATCTGATAGAGTGCCTGAAGAATTATGGACAGAGGTTCGGGACATTGTACAGGAGACTGTGATCAAGATCATCCCCATTAAAAAGAAATGCAAAAAGGCAAAATGGTTGTCTATAGAGGACTTACAAATACCTGAGAAAAGAAGAGATGTGAAAGGCGAAGGAAAAAAAAGGAAAGATATACCCATTTGAATTCAGAGTTCCAAAGAATAGCAAGGAGAGATAAGAAAGCCTTCCTCAACAATCAGTGTAAAGAAACAGAGGAAAACAATAGCATGGGAAAGACTAGCGANAAGACTTACAAACACCTGAGAAAAGAAGAGATGTGAAAGGCGAAGGAAAAAAAGGAAAGATATACTCATTTGAATTCAGAGTCCCAAAGAATAGCAAGGAGAGACAAGAAAGCCTTCCTCAACGATCAGTGTAAAGAAATAGAGGAAAACAATAGCATGGGAAAGACTAGCGATCTCTTCAAGAAATGAGAGCTATCAAGGGAACTTTTCATGCAAAGATGGGTACAATAAAGGACATAAATGGTATGGACGTAACAGAAGCAGAAAATATTAAGAAGAGGTGGCAAGAATACACAGAACTATACAAAAAATATCTTCATGACCCAGATAACCACGATGGTGTGGTCACTATCGGGAAGCCAGACATCCTAAAATGTGAAGTCAAGTAGGCCTTAAGAAGCATCACTATGAACAAAGCTAGTGGAGGTGATGGAATTCCAATTGAGCTGTTTCAAATCCTAAAAGATGATGGTGTTAAAGTGTTGCACTCAATATGCCAGCAAATTTTGAAAACTCAGCAGTGGCCACATGACTGGAAAATTTTCATTCCAATCTCAAAGAAAGGCAATGTCAAAGAATGCTCAAACATCCGTACAACTGCAGTCATCTCACACGCTAATAAAATAATGGTCAAAATTCTCCAAGTCAGGCTTCAGCAGTACATGAACCATGAACTTCCAGACGTTCAAGCTGGATTTAGAAAAGACAGAGGAACCAGAGATCAAATTGCCAACATTTGTTGCATCTTTGGAAAAGTAAGAGAGTTCCAGAAAAACATCTACTTCTGCTTTACTGACTATACCAAAGACTTTGATCGTGTGGATCACAACAAACTGTGGAAAATTCTTAAAGAGTTAGGAATATCAGACCACCTGACCTGCCTCCTAAGAAATCTGCATGTGCATCAAGAAGTAACAGTTAGGACTGGACATGCAACCACAGATTGGTTCCAAATTGGGAAAGGAGTACATAAAGGCTGTATATTGTCACCCTGCTTATTTAACTTATATGCAGAGAACATCATGAAAAATGCTGGGCTGGATGAAACCCAGGCTGGAATCAAAATTGCTGGGAGAAATGTCAATAACCTCAGATATGCAGATGACACCACCCTTATGGTAGAAAGCAAAGAAGAACAAAAATACCTCTTGATAAAAGTGAAAAACTTATTTAACTTATATGCAGAGAACATCATGAAAAATGCTGGGCTGGATGAAACCCAGGCTGGAATCAAAATTGCTGGGAGAAATGTCAATAACCTCAGATATGCAGATGACACCACCCTTATGGTAGAAAGCAAAGAAGAACAAAAATACCTCTTGATAAAAGTGAAAGAGCAGAGTGAAAAAGTTAGTTTAAAACTCAACATTCAGAAAATTGAGATCATGGCATCCAGTCCCATCACTTCATGGCAAAAAGATGGAGAAAAATGCAAACAATGAGAGACTTTNAGCCTGATCTTTGAGAAAGCAACAAAGACAATCCAGTGGGGAAAAGATAAGCTTTTTAACAGATGATGTTGAAACAACTAGACAGCCACATGCAAAAAAAGAAATCAATCAACACACAACCTCACCCTTCATTAATGTTAACTCAGATTGGATCACAAATCTAAATGTAAAATGCAAAATTATAAAACTCCTAGAGAGAAACATAGGAGAAAATCTAGGTGACTTTTGGTATTTAGATAACTTTTTAGATACAGCACTATAGGCACAACTTGTAAAGGAAATAATTGTTAAGCTGGAGTTCATTAAAATTAAACATTACTGTTCTGCTAATTACACTGTCAAGAGAATGAAAAGACAAGCCACACAATGGAGTTTATACTTGAAAATAGCATATCCAGTAAGGGGCTATTATCTAAAATATATAAAGAACTTTTAAAACTCAACAATAAATGAAACAAACAACCCAAGTTAAAGAAATAAGCTAAAGCCTTAACTGATGCCTCAGTGGCAAATAAGCCTGTAGAAAGACGCTCTACATCATATGTCATCAAAGAAATGCAAATTTCCCCAAGAAACAGCAAGATGCATCAGACCCTGGAGACAGGACTTTCTGTGAAGGAGACCTATTAGCTAATCATCATGCCTGCAACCTGAGAGGCAGGCTTCTAATTAACCATGCATCTAAGGAAGGCTGACTAATTCTTTCTGGAGACATGTGGGGCACTCTTCTATAGTCCTTCAGAGTACAAGTACCTTCTGGAGGCAGCATTGCAGGTGGCTGGTACCCTGGTTTTTATATCTGGTGCCCCAGTTTTTGAAGATGCCATACAAATGCTGCCCTTAATTACCTGACTCTTGTGGTCTGGAAGATTCACATTTTTGGATCACATAGGACAGTGGTCATCAGGGAGTCTGTTGCCAACAGGGCACTGTGCAAAAATATGTTATATTTCCCATATTCCTATAAGAAATCTTCTTGTCTTATTATGGAGCTTCAGTCTTAAAGGTGGTCTTCAGGTTTGGCTTACATTTAGAGGACTATAAAGCTGCTCTCAAGAAGGAAGGCTATAGACACCAGTTTTGGTGCTGTCCATCTGTCTTGATCCAGCTTGCCAGTAACTCCTATAAAATAACTTATATACTTTTTTGGACATTCGATTTTTATGACTCTTACACAGGAGACTCTTCCAGATTACCTGGTTAAGGTTGGAGATGGGCTGTGCTTGCAATCCCACAGATTAATATATATTTGTATATTTTTAGAAGATGTTGCACCCTGGGATCTGGCTACCAAATAGACTAAATCTAGGTGCTGAGATACTCCTCTTAGGGACACTGACACGTCTTGGCACATCCTCAGTATTGGGAACTAACTAGTAAATGTATAATAAGCTGCTTGGAAAGCAAAACTATTTGAAAAATTACAAGAGTTGGAGCAAGTTTGGACTACCAAGTTTCTCTCTTATACAAGGCAACTACTTCAAGTCTGGGAGAGGTGGTTGTTTTATCTACATTATAGAAATAAACACAGAGAGTCAAGGCAAATGAAAATAACAAAACTAAAATAAAACAGTGAAATATGTTCTAGATAAAGAACAAGGTAAAATTGTAGGGAAAAAAAAAAAGAACTCAGTGACATGGTAATAAGTAATTTACCTGATAAAGAGTTCAAAGTAACTGTCATAATGATTTTCACCAAACTGAGATGAATGCAAGAAGATAGAAAATATAAGACAGTACCAAATAGATGTCACATCCAGTGTTCTTGCCTGGAGAATCCCAGGGACAGGGGAGCCTGGTGGGCTGCCATCTATGGGGTCACACAGAGTCGAACACAACTGAAGCGACTTAGAAACAGGACCTGAAAAACTTAATAACTGAACTGAAAAAGTACGTAAGAGGGGTTCAACATTGTCTTAGGTGAGGCAATTAAAGGACCCATCAACTCCAAGACAAGGCAGCTGAATTAATGCAATCAGAGCAGCAAAAAGAAACATAAATGAAAAAAAGCAGAAAAAAAAAGTTTAATAAGATTACATTCAGACAACTAAGATCATGGCATCTGGTCCCATCACTTCATGGGGATGATATTAAATTTGTTATGCAATGTGTTTATTCTTATGAAATCCATACTTAGGTATTTTGATATGAAGTATTTTGATGTTCTCAATGTACTTTCAAGTATTTTGAGAAATTACAAGTGTATCTGTATGTGTGTGTGTGTGTGTGCATGCATCTGCACAGAGGATAGGACACACAGCCCATGAATGTAGGAAAACTGTAGAGTGATGGCATACACGAAAGAATTTTAATAATAAATCTAGTAAAGGATATAAGAATATAGTAGTTTTCCAACTTTTTATAGATTTGATGGATCTGATAGGTTTGACATTTTCTAAATTAAAAGCTGGTGGAAATGATATATGTAACAACTAACATTCTAAAGGTATAGTGAACAAAGATATGTGAGCAAAAACATTCAAGAGCACTGTTTAAACAAAGGGACTGTTAAGATGGCATAGATGTATTTTCCATATGGAAAACATAATTCAAAATTCAACATAAATAAACCATCATGTTGTTCCGGGCTTTGTGATGTACTTTTATTCAGTATATATTTTATCTTACTTCAGAACTGTTAATACAGTTACAGTTTGCCAAATTGCCTGCTTTATAAACTATGGATCAAGGAAAGCATGAAATTAAAGCATAAAAAGGCTTAAGCTTCAACATATGCTCAGAGAATATCTTCATATCTGTCCATTTCAGGTGCTATAATATAAAATAAGTAGTTACGTGTTTTGCTAAATTCATCCAACCTCATTGTCTAGTCTACTAGTTTGCATACATAAAAATCAAGGATTTTTGTTTATATTGTCTATAATATACCTTAAAATCATGTGCATGCTAATTTTAGGATGAACATGAATAATAACTGATATTTTGTCGGTGCTTTATATTAATTTTTCATAATGTCTGTAAACCCAGATTGACACAGAATATTTTGATGTATACTGTGTATATACCTCCATTTGACCTACTCCCACTAAGCAAGTAAATGTCATTATAGTGGTGACAGAATATATATATCTGAGACAGCCTGATCTTTGAGAAAGCAACAAAGACAATCCAGTGGGGAAAAGATAAGCTTTTTAACAGATGATGTTGAAACAACTAGACAGCCACACGCAAAAAAAGAAATCAATCAACACACAACCTCACCCTTCATTAATGTTAACTCAGAGTGGATCACAAATCTAAATGTAAAATGCAAAATTATAAAACTCATAGAAAGAAACATAGGAGAAAATCTAGGTGACTTTTGGTATTTAGCTAACTTTTTAGATACAGCACTATAGGCACAACTTGTAAAGGAAATAATTGTTAAGCTGGAGTTCATTAAAATTAAACATTACTGTTCTGCTAATTACACTGTCAAGAGAATGAAAAGACAAGCCACACAATGGAGTTTATACTTGAAAATAGCATATCCAGTAAGGGGCTATTATCTAAAATATATAAAGAACTTTTAAAACTCAACAATAAATGAAACAAACAACCCAAGTTAAAGAAATAAGCTAAAGCCTTAACTGATGCCTCAGTGGCAAATAAGCCTGTAGAAAGACGCTCTACATCATATGTCATCAAAGAAATGCAAATTTCCCCAAGAAACAGCAAGATGCATCAGACCCTGGAGACAGGACTTTCTGTGAAGGAGACCTATTAGCTAATCATCATGCCTGCAACCTGAGAGGCAGGCTTCTAATTAACCATGCATCTAAGGAAGGCTGACTAATTCTTTCTGGAGACATGTGGGGCACTCTTCTATAGTCCTTCAGAGTACAAGTACCTTCTGGAGGCAGCATTGCAGGTGGCTGGTACCCTGGTTTTTATATCTGGTGCCCCAGTTTTTGAAGATGCCATACAAATGCTGCCCTTAATTACCTGACTCTTGTGGTCTGGAAGATTCACATTTTTGGGTCACATAGGACAGTGGTCATCAGGGAGTCTGTTGCCAACAGGGCACTGTGCAAAAATATGTTATATTTCCCATATTCCTATAAGAAATCTTCTTGTCTTATTATGGAGCTTCAGTCTTAAAGGTGGTCTTCAGGTTTGGCTTACATTTAGAGGACTATAAAGCTGCTCTCAAGAAGGAAGGCTATAGACACCAGTTTTGGTGCTGTCCATCTGTCTTGATCCAGCTTGCCAGTAACTCCTATAAAATAACTTATATACTTTTTTGGACATTCGATTTTTATGACTCTTACACAGGAGACTCTTCCAGATTACCTGGTTAAGGTTGGAGATGGGCTGTGCTTGCAATCCCACAGATTAATATATATTTGTATATTTTTAGAAGATGTTGCACCCTGGGATCTGGCTACCAAATAGACTAAATCTAGGTGCTGAGATACTCCTCTTAGGGACACTGACACGTCTTGGCACATCCTCAGTATTGGGAACTAACTAGTAAATGTATAATAAGCTGCTTGGAAAGCAAAACTATTTGAAAAATTACAAGAGTTGGAGCAAGTTTGGACTACCAAGTTTCTCTCTTATACAAGGCAACTACTTCAAGTCTGGGAGAGGTGGTTGTTTTATCTACATTATAGAAATAAACACAGAGAGTCAAGGCAAATGAAAATAACAAAACTAAAATAAAACAGTGAAATATGTTCTAGATAAAGAACAAGGTAAAATTGTAGGGAAAAAAAAAAAGAACTCAGTGACATGGTAATAAGTAATTTACCTGATAAAGAGTTCAAAGTAACTGTCATAATGATTTTCACCAAACTGAGATGAATGCAAGAAGATAGAAAATATAAGACAGTACCAAATAGATGTCACATCCAGTGTTCTTGCCTGGAGAATCCCAGGGACAGGGGAGCCTGGTGGGCTGCCATCTATGGGGTCACACAGAGTCGAACACAACTGAAGCGACTTAGAAACAGGACCTGAAAAACTTAATAACTGAACTGAAAAAGTACGTAAGAGGGGTTCAACATTGTCTTAGGTGAGGCAATTAAAGGACCCATCAACTCCAAGACAAGGCAGCTGAATTAATGCAATCAGAGCAGCAAAAAGAAACATAAATGAAAAAAAGCAGAAAAAAAAAGTTTAATAAGATTACATTCAGACAACTAAGATCATGGCATCTGGTCCCATCACTTCATGGGGAATAGATGGGGAAACAGTGGAAACAGTGTCAGACTTTATTTTTTGGGGCTCCCTGGTGATTGTAGCCATGTAATTAAAAGACACTTACTCCTTGGAAGGAAAGTTATGACCAACCTAGATCACATATTGAAAAGCAGAGACATTACTTTGCCAACAAAGGTCCTTCTAGTCAAGGCTATGGTTTTTCTAGTGACCATGTATGAATGTGAGAGTTGGACTGTGAAGAAAGCTGAGCGCCAAAGAATTGATGCTTTTGAACTGTGGTGTTGGAGAAGACTTTTGAGAGTCCCTTGAACTGCAAGAAGATCCAACCAGTCTTTCCTAAAGGAGATCAGTCCTGGGTGTTCATTGGAAGGACTGATGCTGAAGCTGAAACTCCAGTACTTTGGCCACCTCATGCGAAGCATTGACTCATTGGAAAAGACCCTGATGCTGGGAGGGATTGGGGTTAGGAGGAAAAAGGGATGACAGAGGATGAGATGGCTGGATGGCATCACTGACTCAATGCACATGAGTCTGGGTAAGCTCCGGGAGTTGGTGATGGACAGGGAGGCCTGGTGTGCTGTGATTCATGGAGTCGCAAAGAGTCGGACACACTGAGTGACTAAACTGAACTGAAGACAAAATAAATGAGGTAACAAGCACTTACAGGGTCCTCAGAAGGAGAGAAAGAAAGGGGCAGAAATGATGTTTGAAGCATGGCTGAAAATGTCTTTAATCTGGGGGAAGAAACAAACATACAGATACAGAAAGCTGAGCAATTGACAAATAAAATGAAGTCAAAGAGAATCACAATAATATATATCATAATTAAAATGTCAAAATTCAAATCCAAGGAGAGAATGCTAAAAGCAGAAAGAGAAAAACAACTTGTTATGTACAAGGGAGCTGTCAGCAGATTTTTCAACAGAAAATGTGTAGGCCTGAAAATAGTGGCAGAATATATTCTAAGTGCTGAAAGAAAAAAAAAATCAAACCAAGAATATTATAC
Organism: Oreotragus oreotragus; assembly: GCA_006410675.1. NCBI lineage: Eukaryota > Metazoa > Chordata > Mammalia > Artiodactyla > Bovidae > Oreotragus > Oreotragus oreotragus. The sequence continues at coordinate 115,792 of SJYX01000491.1, forward strand.
CTGGCAAAGTTATTTTTCAGAATTGAAAGAGAGTTTTAAGAGGTTTCCAGACAAGGAAAAGCTAAAGGGTTCATTACTACTAAACTAGCCTTATAAGAAGTGTTAAAGGGACTTCTTTAAGCTGAAAAGGAAGGGTGCTAATTAGTACCAAGGAAACATGAAAGAAGAAATCTCATTGGAAAGAGTATATATCATATAAGCATTGAATTAACCACCAGAAACGTGAGTATGAAGGTTTAAAAAAAAAAAAGAAAATAAAAATAATTCAGTTCAGTTCAGTTCAGTTCAGTTCAGTCATTCAGTCATGTCCGACTCTTTGTGACCTTATGAATCACAGCACGCCAGACCTCCCTGTCCATCACCATCTCCCGGAGTTCACTCAGACTCACGTCCATCGAATCCATGATGCCATCCAGCCATCTCATCCTCGGTCGTCCCCTTCCCCTCCTGCCCCCAATCCCTCCCAGCATCACAGTCTTTTCCAATGAGTCAACTCTTCTCATGAGGTGGCCAAAGTACTGGAGTTTCAGCTTTAGCATCATTCCTTCCAAAGAATTCTCAGGGTTGATCTCCTTCAGAATGGACTGGTTGGATCTCCTTGCAGTCCAAGGGACTCTCAAGAGTCTTCTCCAACACCACAGTTCAAACACATCAATTCTTCAGCGCTCAGCCTTCTTCACAGTCCAACTCTCACATCCATACCTGTCTCTTATACACATCTAGATGTGTATAAGAGACAGGAGATGGGCTGTGCTTGCAATCCCACAGATTAATATATATTTGTATATTTTTAGAAGATGTTGCACCCTGGGATCTGGCTACCAAATAGACTAAATCTAGGTGCTGAGATACTCCTCTTAGGGACACTGACACGTCTTGGCACATCCTCAGTATTGGGAACTAACTAGTAAATGTATAATAAGCTGCTTGGAAAGCAAAACTATTTGAAAAATTACAAGAGTTGGAGCAAGTTTGGACTACCAAGTTTCTCTCTTATACAAGGCAACTACTTCAAGTCTGGGAGAGGTGGTTGTTTTATCTACATTATAGAAATAAACACAGAGAGTCAAGGCAAATGAAAATAACAAAACTAAAATAAAACAGTGAAATATGTTCTAGATAAAGAACAAGGTAAAATTGTAGGGAAAAAAAAAAAGAACTCAGTGACATGGTAATAAGTAATTTACCTGATAAAGAGTTCAAAGTAACTGTCATAATGATTTTCACCAAACTGAGATGAATGCAAGAAGATAGAAAATATAAGACAGTACCAAATAGATGTCACATCCAGTGTTCTTGCCTGGAGAATCCCAGGGACAGGGGAGCCTGGTGGGCTGCCATCTATGGGGTCACACAGAGTCGAACACAACTGAAGCGACTTAGAAACAGGACCTGAAAAACTTAATAACTGAACTGAAAAAGTACGTAAGAGGGGTTCAACATTGTCTTAGGTGAGGCAATTAAAGGACCCATCAACTCCAAGACAAGGCAGCTGAATTAATGCAATCAGAGCAGCAAAAAGAAACATAAATGAAAAAAAGCAGAAAAAAAAAGTTTAATAAGATTACATTCAGACAACTAAGATCATGGCATCTGGTCCCATCACTTCATGGGGAATAGATGGGGAAACAGTGGAAACAGTGTCAGACTTTATTTTTTGGGGCTCCCTGGTGATTGTAGCCATGTAATTAAAAGACACTTACTCCTTGGAAGGAAAGTTATGACCAACCTAGATCACATATTGAAAAGCAGAGACATTACTTTGCCAACAAAGGTCCTTCTAGTCAAGGCTATGGTTTTTCTAGTGACCATGTATGAATGTGAGAGTTGGACTGTGAAGAAAGCTGAGCGCCAAAGAATTGATGCTTTTGAACTGTGGTGTTGGAGAAGACTTTTGAGAGTCCCTTGAACTGCAAGAAGATCCAACCAGTCTTTCCTAAAGGAGATCAGTCCTGGGTGTTCATTGGAAGGACTGATGCTGAAGCTGAAACTCCAGTACTTTGGCCACCTCATGCGAAGCATTGACTCATTGGAAAAGACCCTGATGCTGGGAGGGATTGGGGTTAGGAGGAAAAAGGGATGACAGAGGATGAGATGGCTGGATGGCATCACTGACTCAATGCACATGAGTCTGGGTAAGCTCCGGGAGTTGGTGATGGACAGGGAGGCCTGGTGTGCTGTGATTCATGGAGTCGCAAAGAGTCGGACACACTGAGTGACTAAACTGAACTGAAGACAAAATAAATGAGGTAACAAGCACTTACAGGGTCCTCAGAAGGAGAGAAAGAAAGGGGCAGAAATGATGTTTGAAGCATGGCTGAAAATGTCTTTAATCTGGGGGAAGAAACAAACATACAGATACAGAAAGCTGAGCAATTGACAAATAAAATGAAGTCAAAGAGAATCACAATAATATATATCATAATTAAAATGTCAAAATTCAAATCCAAGGAGAGAATGCTAAAAGCAGAAAGAGAAAAACAACTTGTTATGTACAAGGGAGCTGTCAGCAGATTTTTCAACAGAAAATGTGTAGGCCTGAAAATAGTGGCAGAATATATTCTAAGTGCTGAAAGAAAAAAAAAATCAAACCAAGAATATTATACCTGGCAAAGTTATTTTTCAGAATTGAAAGAGAGTTTTAAGAGGTTTCCAGACAAGGAAAAGCTAAAGGGTTCATTACTACTAAACTAGCCTTATAAGAAGTGTTAAAGGGACTTCTTTAAGCTGAAAAGGAANATGATTACAATATTTAGTTAAGGGATATTCAAGTGAAATATGGCATCAGAAACAAAATATGAAGAGGAAAGAGTAAAAATGTTAGACTTCAGAAGGGATCACTTAAGTTGTTATAAACTTAAAATACATCCTTATGAGATAGTTGGATAGCATAATCGACTCAACGGACATGAGTTTCCAGCAAACTCCAGGAGATAGTAAAGGACAGAGAAGCCTGGCATATTGCAGTCCATGGGGTTGCAAAGAATCAGACACAAATGAACAACTGAAGAAAAACAAAGAGATATAAATTGTTATATATAGCCCTCGTAAAAATCACAAAGCAAAACTCTATAGTAAATACACAAAAGTCAAAAGGAAAAAAAAAAAAAAAAGATGACGAAAACAGCCAGTAAACAATTAACAGTATTGAAAAAAGTATATACCTACTAATAATTTAAATATAAATGAACTAAATCTTCAATCAAATATATTTTTTAAAAAGACATCTATCTGTGGCCTACAAGAAATTTACATTAGATGTAAAGATAGACTAGAAGGGAAAAATTGAAAAAAAAAAAATTTCATGTAAATGAAAACCTAAGAAACCTAGAGTAGCTATGCCTACATCTGACAAAATAGATTTTATGTAATACTTTAATAGAGGGTAAAGATGGATGTTACATAAATGTTAATAGACCAATCCAAGGAGAGGATATATCATTGCAAATATTCATACACCTGACAGAGGATCACCTAAATATATAAAGTAAACATTAGCAGATGTAAAGGGAGATATAGACAGCGTTACAGTACTAGTAGACGATTTAATACTCCCAAACACATCAATGTATAAAGCAGCCAGACAGAAAATAAAAAAGGACACATTGGCTTTAAATGTCAGTTGTATCAGATAAACATAATAGACATATAAATAATTCACCCAAAATCAAAAGAATGTGCATTTTTCTTCTCAAATGCACATGGAACATTTTCAAAGCTAGACCATGTTAGTCCAGAAAACAAGTGAAAGTTAAAGTGTTGGTCATTTAGGCATGTCCAACTCTTTGTGACCCCATGTAGCCAGTCTGTCCAGAGAGACTCCATGGACAGAGCCAGGCTCCTCTGTCCATGGAATTGTCCAGGCAAGAATACTGGAGTGAATAGCCATTCCCTCCTCTATGGGATCTTCCAAACAGAAGGAGATTAGACAGCATGCTATGAAACAACCAATGGGTTAAAAAGGAAATCAAAACAGAAAGTAAAATTTACATTAAAGAAAAATGAAAATAGAAATGTAACATAATATGTGAGATGCTGCAAAGTTTGTTATATAAGGAAAGTTCATAGCAAAATATTTACCTCAGCAAACAAGAAAATTCTCAAATACATAACCTAAGTAAACACCTCAAGGAACTGAAAAAGAACAATGTACAAGACTCAAGTAGTATTCTAGAAGGAAGGAAATAAAGATTAGAGATGAAATAATGATTAAAAAGACATTAGAGAAGATCTAAATGAAACTAAGTGCTGATTTTTGAAAAGAGAAACAAAGTTAACTGGCATTTAGTTATATTCACCAAGAAAAAAGAAGGAGGATTCAAATAAATAGTTAGAAATAAAAACAGAGATACTAAAACTTTATTCCTGGAGATTAAAAAAAAAAGATCCTAAAAGGTCACTGTGAATGATTGCTGCTGCTATATCGCTTCAGTGGTGTCCAACTCTGGGTGACTCCATAGATGGCAGCCCATGAGGCTCCCACGTCCCTGGGATTCTCCAGGCAAGAACACTGGAGTGGGTTGCCACTTCCTTCTCCAATGCATGAAAGTGAAAGTGAAGTCACTCAGTCGTGTCTGATTCTTAGCGACCCCATGGACTGCGGCCCACCAGGCTCCTCTGTCCATGGGATTTTCCAGGCAAGAATACTGGACTGGGTTGCCATTCCCTTCTCCACATTCCACAAATTACCTAAGCTCAAACTTCAGAATCACTTGAAAGTTCTCTGTCACTTTCTAAAATATTACACTAATCCCCACAGAATTCACCACTTCATCCTCTTAGATGAAGTCTTCATTATTTTTGGCTTGTACTGCTGAAGTGACAAATTAATTAGCCTTGAGAAATAGGACTGCATGATGGGTAAAGGAGCAGTCTCTACATCCCCACTGTCTGAATTCAATTCTTGCTGCTTTCACTTTACAGCTATGTGACATTTAAAACCATTCCTTAACCTCTGAATTTATAAAGGGAAGATAGTCACAACATCTATATCTAGGGATTATTGTAATAACTGTGTTAACATGTAAAACTCCTGTCTGATATAAAGTAAATGCTGTGTCAGGGTTAGTTGCTACCTTAGCTATCAATAAATTTTTCACTCATAGCTTTCAAGACAAATATTAAACTTTTTTTTAATTTTGCACATAAATCACTTTATGATTTACCCTATGTTTATTTCTGTTATTTCTTGCTCCTCCCCAGAAAACACTTTGAGATTCAGTCACAACATTATACATGAGCCTTCCATAATATTTTTTATTTCCATACTTTCAACTCTGTTTATGTTAATTTTTTTCAACCGTAAGATTTAATAGTCATAGATGTATTTGTGTGTGTATATCCCTGTGTGTGTGTTTTGTCATAGATAGCTAGGTTAATTTCAGAATACTATAAGAGAGTTTTCTGGGGTGAAGTGGTGTTTCATTTTTAGAAGTCAGAGTTGAATCAGTACCGACCTGAATTTTTGAGGATGTTCTTTTTTATATAAAGTTTATATAAAACTTAGAAAAGTTTTGAGTTCTAAAACTGATATCTTCATCAAAACATGTAAGTATTCATTTAACATTTCTGTAGCTTATTTTTATTTATCTCTAAAGTTAAAGTATTTAATATTTAAGGATATATTGAACACGGATGACACAAATGTGCCATGTATATGAGAAAGTGCTTCTTGAAGGAATGCAAATACAGTCAAGAATATTATAGTAATACTGTATTTCAATTCTATAATATGTACGTGTGTGTGTGTGTGTGTGTGTGGTGTGTGTGTGTATATATCCTATAAGTTCCACTTCCATGATAAATTCTGATGGTGTTTGTGAATCCCTTATTAGTAAATATTACTTTAAACTGAAGTTTTAAACTACTTTTTAGTTTGCCTTTTTCAGAAGTAATTCAGTACTCATTGTAGTACTATATGTATTGCTTTAAAACTGTTTAAAATACTGTGAAAGAAGAATAAATACTTCTAGAAACCTATTCCAACTACAGAAAAAAATAAAGTAATATACCATGTTTACCAGCAAATCTTTTTGCCATGAAAGCAAATGTGTTTTGGCTTTTTTTTTAGCCCTCCTATATATTTAGCTCTGCAAGCTAACTGAAAATTCATAAATGACTAACATTATCATTATGCATACTACGTTTGTGTTCAACTTCACAATGCTTTAAGCACATTGATATTTATAAAAGCTCCATAGCAACTGGAGTAACATTTTGAATCTTAGAGACTCTCATTATAAATGCATGAATGATGGTATAAACAGCATGGAAAACTCCCTGACTTTATTTTGCATTTCCTTATCTCTTTCACTAGCTTTCAATTTGACAGATTCAGTGATGATTTTCTTCACTGTCATGCTCAAAATATAACATTTATACATTTTTCCTCTTAACTATTTGCCATTTAATAAATGTTATTAAAATTCTGATTAGAACTGCACCAGAGTATTCTGATATTCTTAAAACAAAAAACAATGAATATTATAGCCACATAAAATTGTTGCTTTATTATAAAGTTGTGCATTCATTTTAATTTCAGTATCCACTCTACTTTTTCCTAATAGAATTTGTTGTTAACTTTGATTATTGTAAGACTGATTTATATCCTATTATTAAACAGAAAGTTAATATTAACATTTTAGAAATATCCTTTTCAGCTAATTTTTTTTCTCTCAGTTTGTCAGGATAAAATCATTTGTCTTTCTCATTCAAATATATGGATTCACATAAGCATCCGAAAGAAGGCATATTTGATTATTGGATATTGTTTATAAATGTATTTTATTAGCATTTTTTGGGGGGATAAATAAATATATATATAGACTATAGTCTTTCTCTCTCTCATATATATATGTATATATGTGAGCCAATATATATATCCCTAGAGCCAACATAGTAGTGAATATATTTTCTCTCCTCAAATATATTTTCCGGCTCTCTATATATTAGTAGCCATCAAAGAAATGTGTATATGTTTTGTGTATATGTTGTGTTGCAACTATAAACCTTAGGTTGTATACCATAAACTCATTTCAAATCACTGTTTTTGATGTCTATAACAAGTAGCAATAAAATGTCTTGTTTTATTAAATCTGGAATTTATCACATGCAGAAACATATTTTATGGGTATGAAATCTGTTTTTTATTATAGTTCAAGCTGCATTATAGGCATCTGATAAACAATTTTCTACCCTACCAGTGCACAAATATTCTAGAAATTCAATTTTTTAACAGCTTTCAAAATTCCAACAAATTTTAAATATTTTATAATAGTTACAATGCAAATATGATGCTGAATTCCTGCATAAAACTATGTAACATTATTCATTTTTTTCACCAATTTGGAAGAAAACCCATATTATTAGAGATTTTTTAAAAGTTATAACTATGCAATACAGTGAGTAATGTTTCAGATCTATGAGGTAGCTTCCAGTCTAATAACATTAATATAAGAATACTGCACTATTGTTACACTGCACATTCACAGTAAACTAAACAAGCAGATTACATGGACTACAACCTTGCCTAACTCAGTGAAACTATGAGCTACACTGTGTGGGGCCATCCAAGATGGACGCGTCATGGTGGTGAGTTCTGACAAGATGTGGTCTACTGGAGAAGGAAATGGCAAACTACTTCAGTGTTCTTTCCTTGAGAATCCCATGAATAGTATGAAAAGGCAAAAAAGATATGACACTGAAAAATGAACCCTGGTAAGTGACACCTGGGAAGGCCATAGAAAAATAATATTTGAGGACAAAATTAACAGTACAAGAGATTCAAGAGAGGTAGTGTTTTAGTTGACTTTTCCATAGTAGTCAGGCGGCACTAGCAGTAAAGAACCCACCTGCCAATGCTTTAGACAGAAGATGTGGGTTCCATCCCTGGGTCAGGAAGATCTGCTGGAGGAGGGTACAGCAACCCGCTCCAGTATTCTTGCCTGGAGAATCCCATGGAAACTGGCAGGCTACAGTCTTTAGGGTCTCACAGTCAGACATGACTGATTGTGACTCAGCATACATGCTCGAAATGATAGTCAAGGAAGAGAAGAGAAAAAGCATCCTTTAAAAGAGCAGCATGTGCAAATTCTCACAGTTTTTTAGACAGAGATCAAAACTGACAGTCTAAATTAATTGTATACATAATGGGACAGAATCTGGCAGTATAGAAAAGTGTTTGTCTCATGGTTAGGAGCCTAGACTTTTACTCCTAATACACTTGCTTTCGAATGCCTTTTTGTTTTGTATGTTGTTGATAGCATCCATATTAATGTTATTTAAAGCCCAACATTCCAACTAAACAAACTTGTGCATTGTAACCATACTGTCTATCGACATCTATCTATCTAGTCTATCTGTTTCCAAACAAAACGTCTGTAGTTTATGCTATGATCCTTGATCTCTCAGCAATATTTCACATATGTGATACCCTCTTTTCCTGGGGAACAAGTAAGACAAAAAATTATACCCAGGATTCTATTTTCTGTTCTTTATAATTCTTCTCTGGGATCTTTACACCCTATGTGTAGAAAGTAAAGGGTGAAATATTTAAGAGAATATGAACTTAAAGAAATAAAATGGAAAACAGTAAAAATAAAAACTGTTGGGAAAGAAGACAAATGCTAAACAGAGTCAAACCTTTTACTCCTAAATGACAAAGGAAGATGTGTGTAATTATATAAAATAGGACAATTAAGCAAAAATTTTTTTAAAATGTGGGCAATCTCACAACCATTCAATTGTCCTGGAAAACAATGGAAATTTATGAATAGAATTTAATAGAACTTTAAAAATGTAACTCTGTCCCATAATGACAAAATTCATTAAGACTCTACCACTAATTCATGTATTATATTACTTTCAAGGGCGAAAGTTTGCTCTTTACATCTAGAAAAATATAAACAGCCTTCAAAAGTGCTGTAAACAATTTGAATAGTAAGAAGTGCCAAAATGCAAATAAATATTGCCTGAAAAGAGTAACACATTTTTTAAGGGGAACGTGAACATTTCCAAGAGCTAGATTATCTTACCCTCCAAAATGGAGAGGGCAGAAAAGTCATTGACTAAGGGAAATAAAATAATAGCAAAGAAAGAAAGTGTATAAACATTTAAACTAAGTTTAATATCTGGTCTAGATATTTTATACTAAAATTCTAAGCATTCAAATGAGATTCTCTGCATACTTTTTAAAAATTAATTTATTTATATTAATTAGAGACTAATTACAATATTGTGGTGGTACAAAAGTGCTGTAAACAATTTGAATAGTAAGAAGTGCCAAAATGCAAATAAATATTGCCTGAAAAGAGTTAACACATTTTTTAAGGGGAAAGTGAACATTTCCAAGAGCTAGATTATCTTACCCTCAAAAATGGAGAGGGCAGAAAAGTCATTGACTAAGGGAAATAAAATAACAGCAAAGAAAGTATATAAACATTTAAACTAAGTTTAATATCTGGTCTAGATATTTTATACTAAAATTATAAGCACTCAAATGAGGTTCTCTGCATACTTTTTAAAAATTAATTTATTTATATTAATTAGAGACTAATTACAATATTGTGGTGGTTTTTGCCATACATTGACACGAATCAGCCATGCGTGTACATGTGTCTCCCGTCTTGAATGCCCCTCCCACATCTTTCCCCATCCCATTCCTCAGGGTGGTCCCAATGCACCAGCTTTGAGTGCCCTGTTTCATGCATTGAACTTGGACTGGTCATCTATTTCACATATGGTAATATACATGTTTTGAGGCTATTCTCTCTAATCATCCCACACTTGCCTTCTCCCACAGAGTCCAAAAGTCTGTTTTTATGTGTCTCTTTTGCTGTCTCACATATAGGGTCATCATTACCATCTTTCTAAATTCCATATATATGCGTTAACGTATAGTATTGGTGTTTTTCTTTCTGACTTACTTCACTCTGTATAATAGGCCCCAGTTTCATCCACCTCATTAGAATTTATTCAAATGTGTCCTTTTTAATATCTGAGTAATATTCCATTTTTTATATGTACCACAGCTTTCTTATCCATTCATCTGCTGATGGACATCTAGGTTGCTTCCATGTCCTGGCTATTATAAACAGTGCTACAATGAATATTGGGGTACATGTGTCTCTTTCAATTCTGGTTTCCTCAGTGTGTATGCCCAGTAGTGGGATCACTGGGTCGTATGGCAGTTCTATTTCAGTTTTTTAAGGAATCTCCATACTGTTCTCCATAGTGTCTTCACTAGAGGGCATTCTCACCAGCAGTGTAAGAGGATCCCTTTTCACCTCACCCTCTCCAGCATTTGTTACCTGTAGACTTTTTCATAGCAGCCATTCTGACCAGCATGTGGTGGTACCTCATTGTCATTTTGATTTGTATTTCTCTTATAATGAGTGATATTAAGCAACTTTTCATTTATTTGTTATCCATCTGTATGTCTTCTTTGGAGAAATGTCTGTTTAGTAATTTGGCCTGTTTTTTAATTGGGTTGTTTATTTTCTTGGTATTGAGCTGTATGAGCTGATTGTATATTTTTGTTATTAATTCTTTGTCAGTTTCTTTGTCTGCTATTATTTTCTCCCATTCAAATGCTGTCTTTTCACCTTACTTATAGTTTACTTCATTGTGCAAAAGTTGTTAAATTTCATTAAGTCCCATTTCTTTATTTTTACTTTTATTTCCATTACTCTGGGAGATGGATCATAGAGGATCTTGCTATGATTTATGTCAGAAAGTGTTTTGCCTATGCTTTCCTCTAGCAGTTTTATAGTTTCTGGTCTTACATTTAGATCTTTAATCCATTTTGAGTTTATTTTTTGTGTGTGGTGTTAAAAAATGTTCTAGTTTCGTTCTTTTACAGGTGGTTGACCAGTTTTCCCAGCTTCTGCTGCTACTGCTGCCAAGTTGCTTCAGTCGTGTCTGACTCTGTGCGACCCCATAGATGGCAGCCCACCAGGCTCCCCCATCCCTGGGATTCTCCAGGCAAGAACACTGGAGTGGGTTGCTATTTCCTTCTCCAATGCATGAAAGTGAAAAGTGAAAATAAAGTCGCTCAGTCGTGTCTGACTCTTAGTGACCCCATGGACTGCAGCCTTCCAGGCTCCTCCATCCATGGGATTCTCCAGGCAAGAGTACTGGAGTGGGGTGCCATTGCCTTCTCCATTTTCCCAGCACCACTTATTAAAGAGAGTGTCTTTTCTCCATTATATATTCTTGCCTCCTTTGTCAAAGATAATGTGTCCATAGGTTCATGGATTTATCTCTGGCCTTTTTATTTTGTTCCATTGAT
>SJYX01000491.1:127397-148999 GCA_006410675.1 Oreotragus oreotragus
GGGGATTCCTTAAAAAACTGAAAATAGAACTGCCATATGACCCAGTGATCCCACTGCTGGGCATATACACGCAGGAAACCAGAATTGAAAGAGACATGTGTACCCCAGTGTTCATCACAGCACTGTTTACAAATATCAAGGACAAGGAAGCACCTAGATGTCCATCGGCAGATGAATGGATAAGAAAGCTGTGGTACATATACACAATGGAATATTACTCAGCTATTTTTTAATGCATTAAAATTTTAATGCGTTTAATTATTTTTAGAATGCATTTGAATCATTTCAATGAGGTGGATGAAACTGGGGCGTATTATGCAGAGTGAAGTAAATCAAAAAGAAAAATGCCAATACAGTATACTAACACATATATATGGAATTTAGAAAGATGGTAATGATGACCCTATATGAGAGACAACAAAAGAGACACAGATGTAAAGAACAGACTTTAGGACTCTGTGGGAGAAGGCGAGGGTGGGATGATTTGAGAGAATAGCACTGAAACACATATATTACCATATGTGAAATAGATCGCCGGTCCACGTTTGATACATGAGACAGGGCACTCAGGGCCGGTGCACTGGGATGACCCTGAAGGATGGGATGGGGAGGAAGGTAGGAGGGAGGTTCAGGATGGGGGACACTGTATACCCATGGCTGATTCATGTCAATGTATGGCAAAAACCACTACAATATTGTAAAGTAATTACAATTAAAATAAATTAATTAACTAAAAAAAAAAAGAAGCAACTTGCTGAAAAGTTTCTCTCTGGGGACAGGCTTTGGGAAATCACAGTTTTGTTGGTTTTGCTTGTCTTCTACTTTTTCTGCAAAGATCATATGTAACTTATACACTAAAAAACACAAAATAACAAGTTTGTGTTTTGTTTTGTTTTTGTTTATTCTTTAAGAAAAGAGAGTATTGGAGGGAAAACTGAGGGGGAAAAAATCCATTAGGAGGTTATTGAATAGGCCAGGGGAGGAGACAGGTTTCCCTTGTGGCCTAATTGATGAAGAATCCACCTGCCAGTGCAGGAAACACAAGCGATGAGGGTTTGATTCCTGAGTCAGGAAGATCCCCTGGAGGAGGAAATGGCAACCCACTGCAGTGTTCTTTCCAGGAGAATCCCATGGACAGAGGAGCCTAGTGGGCTACAGTCCATGGGGCCACAAAGAATAGGACACGACTGAGCATCACGCTAGAGGCAGGGGAGGAGGCTAGGGCACAGACAAAGAGCAGAAGAGAAGTGACTGGTGAAGTGAAACACGTGGTGCTGGAAGCCAGGCAGGGGAGGGAGGGGGTGTGGGAACTCGACCGCCTTGTTTCAGTGAGTGGAGTGGAGGCAGAGGGAGGAAAGAAGCAGAGACAGACCACCCTTTGACACAGAGAACGTGGAGGCCTGGGGGACACAGGCACCCTCAAGCACACAGTTGGGGCCCTCATGTAGACTCTGAAGGCATTTTCCCTTCAAAAGGCAACATGGTGAACAAGCAAATAGGTGATCCTGGGAGCCAGACTGCCTGGTTTTTGGTCTCTGCGCTGTCGTTTACTAACTGCATGACCTTACACAAGTTACTTGACCTCTCTTGTGCCTCTGTATGTGGGCATACATGTAGTATAATAATACTATCTACCTCATAAGACTGTTATATGGATTAGATGAGTTACTGTGAGTGACATGGTTAGCACAGTGGCTGACATTTGTAATTTCTATGAAATGACTGATGGATAAAGACAGACACCACAGTTTGAATTCTTTGAGCACCTGGAATGTGTGTTTACCTGGTCTCTATGCAAGTACCTCACAGTGTAGTCTGTTTTATACAGTATGGTATATACTATATTGAAAGTACCTAGCAGTATAGTGCTGCTGCTGCTGCTGCGTCACTTCAGTCATGTCCGACTCTGTGTGACCCCATAGACGGCAGCCCACCAGGCTCCCCCATCCCTGGGATTCTCCAGGCAAGAACACTGGAGTGGGTTGCCATTTCCTTCTCCAATGCATGAAAGAGAAAAGTGAAAGTGAAGTCGCTCAGTCTGTCCGACTGTTAGCGACCCCATGGACTGCAGCCCACCAGGCTACTCCGTCCATTGGATTTTCCAGGCAAGAGTACTGGGGTGGGGTGCTGTTGCCTTCCCCGAGTATAGTGCTAGACAGCTTTATTACAAGAACTATATATATACTTCTCAAATGAATACACATGGCAATTAAGGTTTTAAATAATTATTTTGGCTATGTCATGAGTTAAGTAGATCTCAGATGGCTTTATTTTTTAATGCATAGAAGAAGAAACTCATTTCAAGTTCCAAATAATGACATTTACAAAGAAGTTTTGGTACACTATTTCATCAGATGGGGACTGCTTGCATTTACAGAAATTCCAGGAACTGCAGTGCTTTGTACCTACATAGGATGGATGATGTTGGAAAGCATCAATTAAAGAAATAGGGCTTAAAAACATTAGGTGTTACTATGAAGGGGAGGGCGACTGGGTTTAAGAAGTACTGCTTAAAATTTAGAAAATGCATAAAGCAACTTAGTTTTGTATCTTGAGCCAAAATTGATAAGATCTAAGGCACAGGGACTACATTTTGTGAGGTATATTTTCCAAAAGGCCCTTTCAGCTGTCATGTCCTGGCTCGAGCATGAAGGCAGAGCTCCAAGAGGGGGGAGACCAGGGAAGACATAGGCACAGTATTTTTAGACTTCATTGTTCTCTGAGCTCTCGAACAGCCAACCAAGAAAAAATGTGTTTTCAGACACGCTCTTCCATTCTTTGTGCTACGTTAAGACTGGTATCTAGAAAAACAGAAAACAGAGTATGTTTTCTTTGGTAATTAAATTTCTTGCTATTTTGCCCAGAGATGTGGGTGTGGGGGACCATCTATTTGGGGCTATTAGAGTTGATAAAACATTAAAACGTAATCTTTAAGGCCACGGGCCACAGGATTCTTGGGTGAGCAGCGTGATTTCAGTGTGAGAGCTTTCTGGATGAGGTCATGGCACTCAAATAAGAAAGGCATCTACCATTTATTGATCTTTTACCATGTGACTTAACTGTGGGGTTTTCTCACTTTAATCTTTCCACAACCCTGGGAAGTTAATTTTATAATATCACCATCCTCATTTTACAGATGGAAAAAAACAAGGCTGAAGGCAGTGAAGAAACCTGACCAAAGCCATCACTCTGTATTGCTAGAACGAATCCAGGGATTGTCACTGAACCATACTGTATATACGTATGGAGAAACCTCCTCAGCCTGTTTTATTTTTATTTTAAAATAACCCAGAGTATGAGCCTCTCATGCCAACTTGGAATGAAAAGTTATGTAAGTTCCTGAAAGGCTGTCTGATTCTTTAGGGTAGAACACCTGGGCACCTTTTTGTAATCTCCAGAAATACAGAATGAAGAGGCTTTCACAAAAGGCTGGCACTCACATTGGCAGGAGGTAAATGAGACTTGATTCACTACAATTAAGATAAAAATAAAGCTCTTTTAGTGGTTTTACTAAATAAAGAACTAGATACCTGCTGATCATAATTAGTATTCAGTTCAGCCTTAAAAAAAAAAAAAAAAGCTACCAGCATATCAAGTGTATTAGATGTCTGAGAGGGACAGGTGGATGGAGACTATGTGCATGTGGGAGGGTGTTCCTTTCCATACTCTGCCCCCAGTAACTCTTATCATGATAACAATAAGCTACCTTTTGTTGAATACCTACATTTTCTCAGAAACAGTACCAAGCCTTTTACATACATTTTATCATCACTTAAGTCTCAGAAAAGCCCTCTAAGGAAAAGGATCTCATAGCTATTGTACACTTGGGGAAACTGAGTCTCTGAAGAATTAATTAGATTTCCCAAAGCCACAGAGCTAGCAAGTGGCACAGCTTAGAATTATTGATGCCCCCAATATTTTATTTCTGTTGATTGTAGAAATGATCAGCCAATTCAAGAGATCAGTATAATGAAGCATGCACGTACCAGTGTGCCCAGCTCTAATAGTTCTCCATCATTTACCATTTTTCTCGTATGTATTCCCCCTTCCACACACTCTTTATCATTATTTGTGTCTTAAAACTCCAGGTATCATTCAGTCTATGATTTTTTAAAAGGTAGTTTAGAATGTCACATTAGCATTTTTTGCTTTAAAGCAACTTTCTGCTCAGCTCAAGGCTTTTGCTTTGCTCCACCATGAACTTTTCTCTAGGTCATGGTACTTGCAACCATTGCAATATCACGGTCTCTGTGCAGTCATTTCCTGGGCCTCACAAACTCCAAAGGGGCAGTAGCTGTGCCATCCCCCCCCCCCTCACTCACCTCCACATTCTGCACTGAATCCATGGGACCGAGCTGCTGCTTATAAAATTAAGGGTAAATGCTCGTAGAGACTTCACACTTTAAAAAAATTAGAGCTTCACTATTTTCAAGCAGTCCTAGGAAGGCAAGAGAGTCTTTGAAGGAAGAGGTGAGAAAATGCTCCTTAAGAACCCCATACTCACTGCTTCACTATCTAACATTGTACCAGAGGTTTCTGAGGTTGTCCTAATTTACTTTAATTCTTTTTTCTTCTTTCCTCTCTACTTCATTCATTTCCACCATTCTATCTTCCACCTCACTTATCCTATCTTCTGCCTCAGTTACTCTACTGTTGGTTCCCTCCAGAGGGCTTTTAATCTCAGATGTTGTATTATTCATTATTGATTGATTCTTCTTTATTTATTCTAGGTTCTTGTTAAGCATTTCTTGCATCTTCTCAAACCTTGTATTTATCTGTAACTCCATTTTGCTTTCATTTTGGATCATCTTTACTATCATTATTCTGAATTCTTTTTCAAGCAGACTCCCTATCTCCTCCCCCCCCTTTTTTTTTTAAAAATTTATCATGTTCTTTTACCTGCTGAATATTTCTCTACCTTCTCCTTTTATTTAGTTTGCTGTGTTTGGGGTGGCCTTTTTGTAGTCTGGAAATTTGTAGTTCCTCTTTATTGTGGAGCTTGCTCCCTGTTTGTGGGGTGTGCTCACNCCCCCCCCTTTTTTTTTTAAAAATTTATCATGTTCTTTTACCTGCTGAATATTTCTCTACCTTCTCCTTTTATTTAGTTTGCTGTGTTTGGGGTGGCCTTTTTGTAGTCTGGAAATTTGTAGTTCCTCTTTATTGTGGAGCTTGCTCCCTGTTTGTGGGGTGTGCTCACAGTGTATGGACCACACTGGGTTTGGTCACAACACCGGTCACAACACCATGTATTTTATGGCTCTGTACTGCTTAGGCTCCAAGTTGCTCTGCAGAGGTACTGCCCAAAGCAGGCCCTGCATTTCTTGCACTTCCCAGGTCTAAGCTACTCAGGTTCAGTTTCTCAAGTACTCAGCAAGGGCACAGTCTCGGTTGGGGGTATGTTTTGTGCCATTCCCTGGTCTGAGCAGCTCAGGTGACCAGGTGCTTGGCAAGTGCACTGCCTCAGGTGGACTGGGTGTCTTAATCACCTCCTGGTCGTGGCCACTCAGTTTCCTGTGTGCACTGTGAGACCACCATCTCAGGTGTGCCATGTGTCTCCTCTGAGGAGCTGATCTCAGGCTGCAACCCTCCTGGCAGATGTCAACCATCCAGGATCCCATGAAGATGTGGTTAGCAATTGGGAGCCTGCTCACAGTTTGGTGGAGAATACCAGTCTCTGGGGCTTAGATTGCTCCTTGCCTTCTGGCTCTGGATGTTGCATGGCTACCTCTCTGCCTCTGGCAGTGGGGAGGGTCCTGTCCACAGCCAGCTAGCTCTCCTTTGTTCTTTGCTCAATCCTTTGTTCTGTGAGTGGGTCAGGCTGCACATTAAAGCCTTTTGTGGGATATTTATCTCTCTCTCTCTCTTTTTTTTCCCCCTCTCTGGCTATCCCACAGTTTGGGTTGCTACCTCACATTAGCTTCCTCAGGTTGTCCTCAGGGTATTCAGGCTCAGTCCTTACCCTAAGGATGCAACACATGCCTCCCTGTCCAGCCCCTCCAGTGATGGACTCAAGTGTCTGGGCTACTTCTCCCCTGGGAGTTGTGGTTAGGCACATAATCTGTTTGTTTTTTTTTTTTTTCCTCCTGGTTATGTTGCCCTCTGAGATTCCAAAACTCCCCACAGACCTGACAGTGAGAGGGTTTCCTGTTATTTGGAAACTTCTCCTTCACGAATCCCTCTGCAGGGTGGGTCTCCATCCCTAACTCTTTTGTGTCTCTTATTGTTTTCTATATTTTGTCCTACCTCCTTTTAAAGAAAATGATATGCCTTACTGGGATCCTGATGTCCTCTGCCAGTGTTCAGAAGTTGTTTTGTGCTTAGCATTCAAATGATCTTTTGATGAAACCTTTGGGGAGAAAGTGGTCTCCCCATCTTATCCCTCTGCCATCTTGTGACCACCCCCCACCCCATTCTTTTTGAACATATTAAGAATCATAAAAGAATCCATAAGAGTAGAGAAAAGCAAATATGTTGCTTTCCAAAAGGGGAGATAGATTTCAGCCTATATTGCAATGTTTGTTATCAATGATGGAAAAATGGATCAAAGAATTTCAAGAATGTGTAAACTCCAGAAATCAGTGATCATTATTCACAATCTGCTGGAGTCATTTGAATAGTTAAATGAATGTGATAGGGTGGACATCTTTATTTCATAAATATATTTTATTTTCCACACAATTTAACACAATAAGTACATTTGAAGGAAGTGCTACTAGTTGAACATTTTTATAAAAAAAAAAAAAAAACTGAAGAATAGAATGACTAGAGGTTTTAAACTGTTCTTTCTTTGAGATGATTATTCAATAGTTTTATCTATTAGTCTGCCAAAGGTTAACGATCATACATATCCATTTGTGTAACGTTTTATGTGTCATAGTCCAAAAGGAAGCTGCAGCTTATTTTGATCCANAAAAAAAAAAAAAACTTGAAGAATAGAATGACTAGAGGTTTTAAACTGTTCTTTCTTTGAGATGATTATTCAATAGTTTTATCTATTAGTCTGCCAAAGGTTAACGATCATACATATCCATTTGTGTAACGTTTTATGTGTCATAGTCCAAAAGGAAGCTGCAGCTTATTTTGATCCAGGGATATTTAGGAAATATGTGAGCTCTGCACTGTCCGCCCATGGTAGCTCTTAAAGACTCTGCCTTCCAATGCGTGAGATGCAAATTTGATCCCTGAATTGTGAAGATCCCTGGAGAAGCAAATGCCAGTCCACTCCAGCATTCTTAGGTGGAAAATCCCACAGACAGAGGAGCCTACTGAGCTACAGTCCATGGGGTCACAAAAGAGTCTAAGACAGCTTAGTGACTGAAGAACAGCAACAAAGCTTTGTCTTGGTTCCAAAAATAAAAGATATGAATAGCATATACAAATGTTGTCTTAGTAACACTGTATGTAGAGCATAAATTCAGAGTTTTAGTTAGTAGTTGCAGTCCTAATTTCTTTATTATTTTTTAATAGGAGGATAATTGCTTAACAGTGTTGGGTTTATTTCTGCAATATAGTAATGTGAATTGGCCATAAGTATCACCGTTCTGTTGAACCTCCCTCCAATCCCCCACTCATCGCACCACTCTAGGTTGTCACAGAGCACCAGGTTGAGCTCCCTATTTTATACAGAAACTTCAGACTAACTGTGCATTTCACATGCCGCTGCTGCTTAGTCACTCAGTCTTGTCCGACTCTGCAATGCCATGGACTGTAGCCCCGAGGCTCCTCTGCCTATGGGATTTTCCATAAAAAATACCTGATGTGGGTTGCCATTTCCTACTCCTCTATTTTACATATGGTAGTGTATATGTTTCCATACTATTCTCTCAATTCATCCTATCCTTTCCTTCTTCTGCTATATCTGCAAATCTGTTTTCTGTATTTATGTATCTATTCCTGCCCTGTAAACTTATCAGTACTATTATTCTAGATTCCATATATATATGTTAATATATGGTATATGATTTTCTTTTTCAGATTTACTTCACTCTGTATAACAGGCTCTAGGTTCATACACCTCATTACAACTGACTTTGTTCCTATTTATGGCTGAGTAGTATTCTATTATATATATGTACCACATCTTCTTTATTCATTCATCTATCAGTGGACACCTAGGTTGATTCCATGTCCTGGCTATTGTAAATAGTGCAGCAATGAATACTGAGGTATATATATTTTTTTAAATTATTATTTTCTTAGGGTATATGCCCAGTAATGGGGTAGCTGGGTTATATGGTAGTTTCCCTGGTGGCTCGATGGTAAAGAATCTGCCTTCAATGCAGGAGACACAGGAGATGTGGTTTGATCCCTGAGTCAGGAAGAAATCCTAGAGCAGGAAATGGCAATTCACTCCGATATTCTTGCCTGGGAAATCCCAAGGACAGAGGAGCCTGGCAGGCTAAAGTCCATGGGCTCACAAAGAGTCAAACACTATTGAAGCGACTTGACACACACACATGATAGTTTTATTTCTATTAAAAACAAACAAACAAAAAACAAAAAAAAACTTTCCATACTGTTCTCCATAGTGGATGTATCATTTGTATTTCCACTAACAGTGCAACAGGATTTCTTTTTCTCCACATCCTCTCTAGCATTTTTGTTCTTAGACTTTTTGATGATAGCCATTCTGATTGATGCCAGATGATATATTATGGTGGCTTTGATTATTGAGTATTTTTTCATGTATTTATTAGCCATGTGTATGTCTTATTTGGAGAAATGTCTGTTTAGATCTCTTTTTTTCCCATTTTTTGATTCAGTTGTTTATTTTTTCTGATATTGGTTTGCATGAACTACTTGTATATTTTGGAGATTTATCCTTTGTTAGTTGCTTCATTTGCAGTTTGTTTCTTCCATTTTGAGGATTGTCTTTTTATCTTCTTTCTTTAGTTTCCTTTGCTATGCAAAAGGTTTTAAATTTAATTAGATCCAATTTGTTTATATTTGCTTTTATTTCCATTAAGAAGGTGGGTCAAAGAGGATCTTGCTGTTACTTATATCAAAGAGTGTTCTACTTGTGTTTTCCTTTGAGTTTTATAGTTTCTGGCCTTACATTTAAATCAATCCATTTTGAATTTATTTCTGTCTCTGATGTTAGGAAATATTCTAATTTCATTCTTATACATATAGCTGTTCAGTTTTCACAGCATAATTTATTAAAGAGATTCTTCATTGTATGTTCTTGTTCCTTTATTAAAGATAAAGGGCCCATAGGTGTCTTGGTTTATCTCTGTTTCACTGATCTATATTTCTGATTTTATGTGTGTACCATACTGTCTTGATTACTCTAGCTTTGTAGCACATATGGTCTGAAGTCAGGAAGATTGATTCCTGCAGCTCCATTTTTCTTTCCCAAGATTGCTTTTGTTCTTCAGAGTCTTTTGCTTTTCCAAACAAGTTATGATTTTTGTTGTTGTTATTGTTGTTCTAGTTCTGTGAAAAAAATGTCATTGGTAATTTTTTAGGGGTTACATTGAATCTGTAAACTGCTTTAGGTACTACAGTCATTTTCACAATATTGATTCTTCTAGTCCCAGAACATGATACATTTCTCTGTGTCATTTTCGATTACTTTCATAACTGTCTTCTAGTTTTCTTCATATAGATGTTTGTCTCCTTAGGTAAGTTTGTCTACTACATTGCAGGCAGATTCTGTACTGTCTGAGCCACCAGGTAGATTTATTCCTAAGTATTTTATTCTTTTCTTTGCAATGGTGAATGAATTGCCTCCTTAATTTCTCTTTCTGATTTTTCATTGTTAGTATATAGGAATGTAAGATATTTCTGTGAATTGATTCTGTATCCTGTGATTTTAATAAATTCATTGATTAGTTCTTATAATCTTCTGGTGGTATCTTTAGGATTTTCTCAGTATCTATCATGTCATTTGCAAACTGAGGTTTTTACTTCTTCTTTTCCAATCTGATTTCCTTTCATTTCTTTTTCTTCTCTGTTTTGTGTGGCTAAAACTCCTAAAACTGTGTAGAATAGTAGTGGTGAAAGTGGGCACCCTTGTCTTGTTCCTGACTTTAGGGGAAATACTTTCAACTTTTTGCCATTGAGGATAATGTTTGCTGCGGGTTTGTCATATATAGTTTTTTATTATTTTGAGGTATGTTCATTCTGTGCCGGCTTTCTGGAAACACAGAAAATTTAATTATGTTAAATAATAGTGGTGAAAGTGGGCATCCAGCAGACAGCCCTGTCATACTCTTTTCTCAATCTTGGGTTCTAACTGTTCCTACTTGACCCACATATAGGTATCTCAGGGGACAGGTAAAACAGTCTTGTTTTCCCATCTCTTTAAGTGCTTTCCACAGTTTATTATGATCCATACAGTCACTGGAGAATATTCCAAGGGAGGAAGGAATGGCAAACCACCTCAGTATACTTTCCATGAGAACCTTATAAACTGTACAAATGGATTTGTCATATATGGCTTTTATTATGTTGAAGTAGGTTCTTTCTATGCCTATTTTCTAAACAAGTTTTTATAGTAAATGGATGTTGAATTGTGTTGCAAGATTTCTTTGCATCTACTGAGATGATCATATGGTTTTTATCTTTCAGTTTGTTAATGTGGTGTATCACATTGATTTTGATTTGCACATGTTGAGGAATCTTTGCATCCTTGGGATGAACCCCAGTTGATCATGGTGTATGATCCTTTTAATGTGTTGTTAGATTCTGTTTGCTAGAATTTTGTTTAGTATTTTTGCATCTATGCTCATCAGTGATGTTGATAATTTTCTTTTTTTGTATTATCTGTGTCTGATTTTGGGTCTTCCATGGTGACTCACTGGTAAAGAATCTGCCTACAATGCAGGAGCCACAAGAGACATCAGTTTGATCCCTGGGTCAGGAAGATTCCCTGGAGGAAGGAACAACATCCTACTCCAGTACTTTGGTTGCCTGATTTTGGTATCAGGAGATGGTGACTTTATAGAATAAGTTTGAAAGTGTTCTTCCCTCTGAAATTTTTTGAAAGAATTTGAGAAGGATAGACATTAGCTCATCTTTAAACATTTGGTAGAATTCACCTGTAAATACATCTGGCCCTAGGTTTTTGCTTCCTGGAAGACTTTTGATCACAATTTCTATTTCTGTTCATAATTTCTATTCCTTCCTGATTTAGTTATTATAGAAGATCATACTTTATATAATTGTATAGTCTAAAAAGTGCTTCCCAAGTGGCACTAGTGGTAAAGAACCAGCCCACCAATGCAGGAGACATAAAATTTGTAAGTTCAGTCTCTGGGTCTGGAAGATCCCCTGAAGGAGGGCATGGCAATCCACTCCAGTATTCTTGCCTGGAGATTCCCATGGAGAGAGGAGCCTGGTGGCCTACAATGCATACAGCTGCCAAGAGTCAGACATGACTCAAGTGACTTAACACAAACACACATATTATAAAAAGTTATACTTTTCTAAGAATTTGTTCATTTCTTCCAGGTTGTCCATTTTATTGGCATAAAATGGTATTTTATGATCTTTTGTATTTCTATATTGTCTGCATGTAGCCTCTCCTTTTTAATTTCTAATTTTGTTGATTTGATATTTTCTCCCTTTTTTCTTAATGAGTCTGGCTAATGGTTTGTCAGTTTTGTTTTGTTCTCAAGAAATAAGCTTTTAGTTTTATTGATTTTTGCTATTGTTTCCTTCATTTCTTTTTTCATTTATTTCTGCTCTGATCTTCACAGTTTATTTCTTTCTACTAACTTCTGGTGTTTTTGTTCTTCTTTTTATAATTGTTTTAGTGTATATTTAGGTTGTCTATTTGATGTTTTCCTTGTTTCTTGAAGTAGGATTGTATTGCTACTTGTATAAAATTCCCTCTTTGAGAACTGCTTTTACTGCATCCTATAGGTTTTGCGTTGTCATATTTTCATTGTCATTTGTTTCTAGGTTTTTTAATGTGTCATATATTTTTTATTTCCTCTTTGATTTATTCAGTAACCTCTTGGTCATTCAGAAGCATATTGTTTAACCTCCATGTGTTCATGGTTTTTATATATATTCCCCTATAGTTGGTATGTAATCTTATAGTATTGAAGTTATAAAAGATGTTTAATATGATTTCAATTTTCTTAAAGTTACTGAGGCTTGATTTGTGACCCAAGATATGATCTATCCTGGTGAATGTTCTGTGCGCACTTGAGAAAAACATGTATTCTGCTCTTTTTGGATGGAATGGCATTAGATATCAATTAGGTACACCAGGTTTACTGTAACATATAAAACTTGTTTCCTTATTAATTTTCTCTCTGCATGCAGGTCTGTTGGATGCAGGTGTGGTGTTAAAATTCCCTACTATTACTGTGTTACTGTTGAGCTCCCCTTTCATGTCTGTTACTGTTTCCTTTATGTATTGAATTACTCCTATGTTGAGTGCATACGGAGAAGGCAATGGCACCCCACTCCAGTACTCTTGCCTCGAAAATCCCATGGACTGAGGAGCCTGGTGGGCTGCAGTCCATGGGGTCACTAGGAGTCAGACACGATTGAGTGACTTCACTTTCACTTTTCACTTTCATGCATTGGAGAAGGAAATGGCAATCCACTCCAGTATTCTTGCCTGGAGAATCCCAAGGATGCAGGAGCCTGGTGGGCTGCCATCTGGGGTCGCACAGAGTCGGACACAACTGAAGTGATTTAGCAGCAGCAAAAGCCTGTTGAGTGCATAAATATTTACAACTGATGTGTCTTTTTTGATAGATCTCTTGATCATTATATAATGTCCCTCCTACTTGGGTAGTCTGTGTTCGTTTTCACAAGTTACCAGAACAAAGGCCACTGAGGTTACACAGAGATCCTGACAGCAGTGGAGAGTGATGCTTCGGTTTTGTTTTAGCATCACAGTAGAAGTTTAGGGGCAGATGCCACATGGCAAGCACTGTGCTGGAAGGAACTGGGCAGATGAAGATAAATGAGACACAGTTTTTGACGCCGATCAATCACAACTTCAGGGCAGTGTGATAAGTGTTCTACCACATGCCTTTATTCATTGCTTTATTCATTCAACAAACCTGGCCTTGGGCCCTTGATTAAGGTTTTGGCTGTAATTCTCCAGGAAGTGGAGGTTTTGGAAAAGGGATGTGACCTGATTGGAATGGTCTTTTCAGAAGGTCAAGAACTGAGAGAGCGGGTTGGTGAAGTCAGGGCCTGGCACCTGGTAAATCAATTAAGAAGTCAGGGAAATTTCCCAGGAAGATCATCTGCTTGTGGAGTTCTATTATATGTTAAGTGGATGTTGCTCTCTTTCACTGCGGACAGAAAAGGAAAAGTCAGTGAACAAAGAAACACAAAATATAGCACCAGGTTGGGGAATAAGGCCCATTTTAGTTCAGGCATCATCAAATAGACCCGGTAGCCCAATGCCGCTGTAGATTTTTGCTCTCTCATTACTGGTCAGACTGGGATCTATATGATTTCTTTCCTTGGTTCAGATGGAAAAATGGAAGCAAACGTGATATATTAGTTATCTGTAACAATGTTGGCTTCCCTTGTAGTTCAGTCAGTAAAGAATCCTCCTGCAATGCAGGAATATCTGCCTACAATGCAGGAGACCTGGATTCGATCCCTGGGTTGAGAAGATCCCCTGGAGAAGGAAATGGCAACCCACTCCAGTATATGTAGCTCTTTTCCTTCTCTGGTGTTTCTTAGAGAAATCTCTTTAGAGTTTGTTGTTATGCTGGTTTGGTGGTGCTGGATTTTTTTAACTTCTGCTTGTCTGTAAAACTTTTGATTTCTCCATCAATTTTGAATGACATACTTCCTCTGGGTAGAATAATCTTGGTTGTAGGTTTTTTCCCCTTTCATTATTTTAAATACATCCTGTCACTCCCTTCCATCTTACAGAGTTTCTGATGAAATGTTAGCTGTTGGTTTTATGGGATTTTTGTTGTGTTACTTGTTGCTTTTTCTTTACTCTTTTATTGTTCTGTTTGTTTGTGTGTGTGTGTGTGTGTGTGTGTGTGTGTGTGTTTAACCTTTGTTCGAGAAGAAAATGGAAATCCACTTCAGTATTCTTGTCTGGAGAATCCCATGGACAGAGGAGCCTGGCAGGCTACTGTCCATGGGGTCTCAAGAGTCAGACATGACTTAGCGACTAAACTACTCTTACTACTAATCTTTGTTAGTTTAATTGATATGTGTCTGCTAATGTTTCTCCTTGGGTTTATCCTGTATGGGACACCACTTCAATATTCTTGTCTGGAGAATCCCATGGACAGAGGAGCCTGGCAGGCTACTGTCCATGGGGTCTCAAGAGTCAGACATGACTTAGCGACTAAACTACTCTTACTACTAATCTTTGTTAGTTTAATTGATATGTGTCTGCTAATGTTTCTCCTTGGGTTTATCCTGTATGGGACTTTCTGTGCTTCTTGAATTCAATTGACTATCTCCTTTCCCATGTTAGGGAAGTTTTCAACTCTAATCTCTTCAAAAATTTCTCAAAGTCTTTCTCTTCCTCTTCTGAGAACCCTATATTTTACATGTTCACAAGTTTAACATTGTTGCAGGGGTCTTTGAGACTATCCTCAATTCTTTTAATTTTTTTTCTTTTATTTTGCCCTTCAGCTATTATTTCCACCATTCTATCTTCCAGCTTACTTATCTATTTGTCTGCCTCAGTTACTCTGCTATTGATTCCTTTTAGAGTATTTTTAATTTCAATAACTGTGTTGTTTGCCACTATTTGTTTATTCTTTATTTCTTCTAGATCTTTATTAAATGTGTTAGAGGATTCTTATATTTTTTTCCTATTTTTGAGATTTTATATTAACTTTACTACCATTATTCTGAATTATTTTTCAGGTGGTTTGTCTATTTCCTCTTCATTTATTTGGCCTTGTGGCTTTTTATCTTGTTTCTTCATATGCATAATAGTTTTATTTCTTTCAATGTTGTCTAACTTACTGTGTTTGATATCTCCTTTCCCAGGCTATAGTGTCATAGTTCTTCTTGCTTTTGGTTTCTGTCCCTGGTGGGTGAAGTTGATCCAGCAGTTTGTGTGACTTTTTTTTTTTTTTTGGATTGTCATTATCCAGGTTTAGTTGTGGGCCTACTACTTAAGGTTGAAAAACAGAAAAACATTAATTAATTCTCTGAGGGCTATATTTAAGATGGTATAGCCAAGGTAGAAATGTCAATTAGTACTTATCTATTAATGGGAAAACAAACAAGCAAAAAAACATAAACTAGGCAAAGTGTATTTTCTAGTTAAGTGATAATATCATTGAGATATGGGTCCAGAGAAGGAGAAAAAAAAAGGATTTTTGAATGACAAAAATCTTCACAAATCATCTGTATTTTCACTGCATGTAAGTTGCATCAAAGATAATACCATTTTCTAGCAACTTTAATTTTAAAAAGATAAATTATTTGGCACTCCAATAACATTTTGACTCATGAGATTTATATAAAAATAAATTTTACATTGTTACAATCTAGATTATATTTGATTTATATGTACTTTCTAAGCATATAGAAAATGATATTTTACAGGGTCATTTGGGAGCTCTATTTTTAGATTAGTTTAGAACCTTCATACTGTTCTCCATAGTGGGTATACCAATTTACTTTCTCACCAACAGTTTAGGAGGATTCCCTTCTATCCACACTCTCTCCAGCTTTTGTTATTTGTGGATTTTTTCTTGATAGCCATTCTGACCAGTGTGAGGTGATATATCATTGCAGTTTTGATTTGTATTTAAAATCACTTCAGATGGTTACTGCAGCCATGATATTAAAAGACACTTACTCCTTGGAAGAAGTTATGACCAACCTAGATAGCATATTGAAAAGCAGAGACATTACTTTGCCAACAAAGATCCATCTAGTCAAGGCTATGGTTTTTCCAGTGGTCATGTATGGAGGTGACAGTTGGACTGTGAAGAAAGCTGAACACTGAAGAATTGATGCTTTTGAACTGTGGTGTNATTTTTGAATGACAAAAATCTTCACAAATCATCTGTATTTTCACTGCATGTAAGTTGCATCAAAGATAATACCATTTTCTAGCAACTTTAATTTTAAAAAGATAAATTATTTGGCACTCCAATAACATTTTGACTCATGAGATTTATATAAAAATAAATTTTACATTGTTACAATCTAGATTATATTTGATTTATATGTACTTTCTAAGCATATAGAAAATGATATTTTACAGGGTCATTTGAGAGCTCTATTTTTAGATTAGTTTAGAACCTTCATACTGTTCTCCATAGTGGGTATACCAATTTACATTCTCATCAACAGTTTAGGAGGATTCCCTTCTATCCACACTCTCTCCAGCTTTTGTTATTTGTGGATTTTTTCTTGATAGCCATTCTGATCAGTGTGAGGTGATATATCATTGCAGTTTTAATTTGTATTTAAAATCACTCCAGATGGTTACTGGAGCCATGATATTAAAAGACACTTACTCCTTGGAAGAAGTTATGACCAACCTAGATAGCATATTGAAAAGCAGAGACATTACTTTGCCAACAAAGATCCATCTAGTCAAGGCTATGGTTTTTCCAGTGGTCATGTATGGAGGTGACAGTTGGACTGTGAAGAAAGCTGAACACTGAAGAATTGATGCTTTTGAACTGTGGTGTTGGAAAAGACTCTTGAGCATCCGTTGGACTGCAAGGAGATTCAACCAGTCCATCCTAAAGGAGATCAGCCCTGGGATTTCTTTGTAAGGACTGATGCTAAAGCTGAAACTCCAGTATTTTGGCCACATCATGTGAAGAATTGACTCATTGGAAAAGACTCTGATGCTGGGAGGGATTGGGGGCAGGAGGAGAAGGGGACGACAGAGAATGAGATGGCTGGATGACATCACTGACTAGATGGACCTGAGTCTGAGTAAACTCTGGGAGTTGGTGATGGACAGGGCGGCAGGGCATGCTGTGATTCATGGGGTCACAAAGAGTTGGACACAACTGAATGACTGAACTGAATTGAACTGAATAACTAGTGATGTCGAACATCTTATGTGCTTATTGGCCATCTATATGTTCTCTTCAGAGAAATGTCTATTCAGCTATTCTGCCTTTTTTTTTTTTTTTGATGCTATTAAGTGTCATAAACTGTTTATAAGTTTTGGAGACTAATCCCTGACTAGTCACATCATTTGCAAATGTTTTCTCTCAATCTGTGGATTATCTTTTCATTTTCTTCATTGATTCCTTTGCTGTGCAAAACTTTTCAGTTTAAGTAGGTCTTGTTTGCTAATTTTTCCTTTTATTTCCATTAATCTAGGAATTAGATTGAAAAAGATGTTGTGATGTTATGTCAGAGAATGTTCTGCCTATGTTTTCCTCCAAGCGTCTTATAGTGTCTGATCTACCATTTAGGTCTTTAATCCATTTTGAGCTTATTTTTGTGTATGGAGTCAAGGAATGATTTAATTTCATTTATTTACATATGGCTTGTTTTACCAGCACCATTTGTTGAAGAGACTGTCTTTTCAACATTGTGTAGACTTGCCTCCTTTGTCATAGATTAGTTGACTACAGGTGTATGGGCTTATCTCTGGGTTATCTATCCTGTTCCATTGATCTATATTTCTATTTCTGTTCCAGTATCACACTGTTTTATTGACTGTAGCTTTATAGTATAGTCTGAAGCCAGGGTGTATAATTCCTCCAGTTCTGTATTTATTTTTCAAGATATCCAAGGGAACTTAAAAAAAAAAAAAAAGGCCTGAAAAGTAACATGCATTCAAATGTTCATTGCAGCAATGTTTACAACAGCCAAGACATGGAAACAACCTAAGTGTCTACTGACAGAGGAATGGATAAAGAAGTTGTGGTACATAGGTACAATGGAATATTACTCAGACATTGAAAATAATCAAATAAGGTCATTTGCTGTAACATGGATGGGCCTAGAGAGTGTCATACTGAGTAAAATAAATCAGACAGATGAGAAATATCATATGACATTTCATATCTTGAATCTAAAAAGAAATGATGCAAATGGACTTCTACAGGTAGAGACTCACAGATTCAGAAAATGAACTCACTTTTGAACTTGGGAAGGTCATGTACACACTGCTATACTTAAAATGAATAATCAGAAAAAGTCTATTGTATAGCACATGGAATTCTGCTCAATGTTATGTGCCAACCTGGATGGGAGTAGGGGTTGTGGGAGAATGGATGCATATATATGTATGGCTAAGTCCCTTTGCTATTTACCTGACATTAACACAACATTGTTAATCAGCTATACTCCAATAAAAATTTCTTGGTGTTAAAGAATAAATAAAATTTTAAAAATGAAAGTGTATTATTAAATGTGCTGGTTTGCTTATACAGGAAGCAACCTAGATGTCCATCAGCTGACAAATGGATAAGAAAGCTGTGGTACATATACACAATGTAGTATTAATCAGTCATTGAAAAGAATACAGTTGAATCAGTTCTAATGAGGTGGATGAAACTGGAGCCTATTATACAGAGTGAAGTAAGCCAGAAAGAAAAACACCAATACAGTGTACTAACTCATACATATGGAATTTAGAAAGATGGTAACGATAACCCTGTATGCAAGACAGCAAAAGTGACACAGATGTATAGAACACTCTTTTGGACTCTGTGGGTGAGGGACAGGGTGGGATGATTTGGGAGAATGGCATTGAAACTTGTATTATATCATATATGAAACGAATCACCAGTCCAGGTTCAATGCATGATACAGAATGCTTGGGGCTGGTGCACTCTGATGACTCAGAGGGATATGGGAGGGGTGGTTGGAGGGGGGTACAGGATGGGGAACACGTGTACACCCGTGGCAGATTCATGTTGATGTATGACAAAACCAATACAAGGTGTAAAATAATTAGCCTCCAATTAAAATAAATAAATTTATTTTTTAAATGTTTAGATAAATCATCAGTATAGAGTGATATAAATGAAAAAGGAGCTCTTTATTTTCCAGTTACTCTTTCTAATTTTCTTCAATGAAGACATCAAATTTGAAAAAAAGAAAGAAAGAAAGAAATATAACATTGGAAAACTTGCTGATTTTACATTTACAGTCTATGTATTTCAGCTGGGTCCTACAGGAAACTAAGATTGTCTTAATTTTTGGAAAGAAAGCAAATAGAACATGGAAAATTAGCAAAAAGTGTATATATTTTTAAATTTATTGCTTTCTGAAATAAATTTCAAATATTTTGGTTTATATAGTATTTTAAGAGCCTAGAAATTTATGGTATTACAAGATCTATAATTTGGTTTATTTATGTGTTAAATTTTGAGGTTTTTGGCTAATCATGATATTTTTAAACTTAATCATAAATAATCTCAAGCCTTCATTTTCTTTGATAAGGGATACCTTGAAACTCTGTAAGTACAATTCCATTATGGGGGTTTCATTTATATTTTTCTTTTCATATTTTGTTGATGAGTCACTCATTCTTGTCTGACTCTTTGCAACCTCATGAACTGCAGCACCCCAGGCTTCCCTGTCCTTCACCATTGCTCAGACTTTGCTCAAACACATGTCCACTGAGTCAGGGATGCTGTTGAAAAAACTCATCCTCTGTCATACCCTTCTCCTTCTGCCGTCAGTCTTTCCCAGCATCAGAATCTTTTCCAGTGAGTTGAGTCTTCAATCAGGTGCCCAAAGTATTGGAACATCAGTCCTGCAAATGAATATTCAGGGTTTATTTTCTTTAGGATTGACTGGTTTGGTCTCCTTGCTGTTCAAGGATCTCTCAAGAGTCTTCTCCAGCACCACAGTTCAAAAGCATCAGTTCTTCAGTTTTCGTTCTTTTTTATTTTCCTGCTCTCACATCCATACATGACTACTGGAAAAATCATAGCTTGATTATATGGACCTTTGTTAGGCAAAGTGATGTCTCTGCTTTTCAATACACTGTCTAAGTTGGTCATATTTTTTTCTACCAAGAAGCAAGCATCTTTTAGTTTCAAGGCTGCAGTCACCATCCACAGTGATTCCAAGAAAATAAAATCTGTAACTGTTGTGATGGGACCAGATGTCATAATCTTTGTTATTTGAATGTTGAGTTTTAAGCCAAGTTTTTCACTCCCTTTTTTTTACCTTCTTCAAGAGGTAAAACTCAAGAGTTGAGTGCTTCACTTTCTGCCATAATTGTGTCATCAGCATGTCTGAGGTTATTGATATTTCTCCCCACAATCTTGATTCCAGCTTGGGCTTCATCCAGCCCAGCATTTTTTCATGATGTACTCTGCATATAAGTTAAACAAGCAGGATGACAATATAAAGCTTGCCCTACTCCTTTTCCAATTTTGAACCAGTCCATTATTCCATGTCAGGTTCTAACTGTTACTTCCTGACTGCAAACAGTTTTCTCGGGAAGCAGGTAAGGTGGTCTGATATTCTCATTTCTTTAAGAATTTTTCAAACTTAATTGTGATACCCAAAGTCAGTGAATTTTGCATAGTCAATGAAGCAGTAGTAGATATTTTTCTGGAATTTTCATCTGGGTCCAACAAGTGTTGGCAATTTGATTTCAGGTTCCTCTACCTTTCCTAAATACGGTTTTTACATCTGGAAGTTCTTGCACACATACTGCTGAAGCCTAGCTTGAAGGATTTTGAGATTTCTTTGCTAGCATGTAAAATGAGTGCAACTGTGTGGTAGTTTGAACGTTCTTTGGCATTGCCTTTCTTTGGGATAGGTGTGAAAACTGACATTTTCCAGTCCTGTGGCCACTGCTGAGTTTTCCAAATTTTCTAGACTATTGAGTGCAGCACTTTAACAGCATTGTCTTTTAGGATTTGAAATAGCTCAGGTGTAATTCTATCGCCTCCTCTAGCTTTGTTCATAGTGATGCTTCTGAAGGCCCACTTGACTTCATGCTCCAAGATGTCTGGCTCTAGGTGAGTGATCACACCATTGTGGTTATCTGGGTCATTTTCTTTTTTGTATAGTTCTTCTTTGTATTCTTGCCACCTCTTCTTAATTTCATATTGCTCCATTAGGTCCATATCATGTCTGTCCTTTATTGTACCTATCTTTGAATGAAATTTTCCCTTGCTATCTCTAATTTTCTTGAAGAGATCTAATTTTATTGTTTTCCCCTATTTTTTGCATTATTCACTTAAAATACTTTCTTATCTCTCTACTATTCTTTGGATCTTTGTATTCTAATGGGTGTATCTTTGTTTGTCTCCTTTGCCTTTCACTTTTCCTCTTTTCTCAGCTATTTGTAAGGCCTCCTCAGACAATCATTTTGCCTTTTTGCATTTCTTTTTCTTGGGAATGGTTTTGATCACTGCCAGCTGTATGGTGTTACAAACCTCTGTCCATAGTTTTTCAGGCACTCTGTCTATCATATCTAATCCTTTAATCTATTTGTGTTTTCACATTATGGAATCCATATTACATAGTGAAGGGATTATGACAATATCTTTTGACACACACTAGTAGACACATTACTTTGCCGACTAAGGTCTGTCCAGTCAAGGCTAAGGTTTTTCCTGTGGTCATGTATGGATGTGAGAGTTGGACTGTGAAGAAGGCTGAGCACCAAAGAATTGATGCTTTTGAACTGTGGTGTTGGAGAAGACTCTTGAGAGTCCCTTGGACTGCAAGGAGATCCAACCAGT
>SJYX01000491.1:154401-175589 GCA_006410675.1 Oreotragus oreotragus
TTCCAAGATGTCTGGCTCTAGATTAGTGATCACATCCTCATGATTATCTGGGTCGTGAAGATCTTTTTTGTACAGTTCTTCTGTGTATTCTTGCCACCTCTTCTTAATATCTTCTGCTTCTGTTAGGTCCATACCATTTCTGTCCTTTATCGAGCCCATCTTTGCATGAAATGTTCCCTTGGTATCTCTAATTTTCCTGAAGAGATGTCTAGTCTTTCCCATTCTGTTTTTTTCCTTTATTTCTTTGCATTGATCACTGAGGAAGGCTTTCTTATCTCCCCTTGCTATTCTTTGCAACTCTGAATTCAGATGCCTATATCTTTCATTTTCTCCTCTTCTTTTCACTTCTCTTTTTTTCACAGCTATTTGTAAGGCCTTCTCAGACAGTCATGTTGCTTTTTTGCATTTCTTTTCCACGGGGATGGTCTTGATCCTTGTTTCCTGTGCAATGTCATGAACCTCCGTCCATAGTTCATCACGCACTTTATCTATGAGATATAGGCCCTTAAATCTATTTTTCACTTCCACTATATAATCATAAGGGATTGGGTTTAGGTCATACATGAATGGTCTAGTGGTTTTCCCTACTTTCTTCAATTTAAGTCTGAATTTGTCAATAAGGAGCTCATGATCTGAGCCACAGTCAGCTTCCGGTCTTGTTTTTGTTGACTGTATAGAACTTCTCCATCTTTGGCTGCAAAGAATATAAGCAATCTGACTTAAGTGTTGACCATGTGTAGAGTCTTCTCTTGTCCATGTGTAGAGTCTTCTCTTGTGTTGTTGGAAGAGAGTTTTTTCAATGACCAGTGCATTCTCTTGGCAAAACTCTATTAGCCTTTTCCCTGCTTCATTTCATATTCCAAGGCCAAATTTCCCTGTTACTCCAGGTGTTTCTTGAATTCCTATTTTTTTATTCCAGTTCCCTATAAAGAAAAGGACATTTTTGGGGGGGTATTAATTCTAAAAGGTCTTGTAGGTCTTCATAGAACTGTTCAGCTTCAGCTTCTTCAGCATTACTGGTTTGGGCATAGATTTTGATTACTGTGATATTGAATGGTTTGCCTTGGAAACGAACAGAGATCATTCTGTCATTTTTGAGACTGCATCCAAGTACTGCATTTTGGACTCTTTTGTTGACCATGATAGCTACTCCATTTCTTCTAAGGGATTCCTGCCCACAGTAGTAGATATAATGGTCATCTGAGTTAAATTGACCCATTCCAGTCCATTTTAGTTCGCTGATTCCTAGAATGTCAACATTCACTCTTGCCACTTCCTGTTTGACCACTTCCAATTTGCCTTGGTTCATGGACCTGATATTCCAGGTTCCTATGCAATATTGCTCTTTACAGCATCAGACCTTGATTCTATTGCCAGTCACATCTACAACTGGGTATTGCTTTTGCTTTGGCTCCATCTCTTCATTCTTTCTGATGTTATTTCTCCACTTATCTCCAGTATCATATTGTACCTTATTGACCCAGGGAGTTCCTTTTTCAGAATCCTACCAATTTGCCCTTTCATACTGTTCATGGGGTTATCAAGGCAAGAATACTGAAGTGGTTGCCATTCCCTTCTCCAGTGGACCACATTCTGTCAGACCTCTCCACCATGACCCGCCCATCCTGGGTGGCTCCACACGACATGGCTTAGTTTCATTGAGTTAGACAAGGCTATACTCCTTGTTATCAGATTGGCTAGTGTGTCTGCCCTCTGATGCCCTCTTGCAACACTACCATCTTACTTGGGTTTCTCTTACCTTGGACGTTGGGTATCTCTCCACAGCTGCTTCAGCAAAGTGCAGCCACTGCTCCTTACCTTGGACGAGGGGTATCTCCTCACAGCTGCCCCTCCTGACCTTGAACATGTAGTAGCTCCTCTCAGCTCTCCTAAATCAATAAGAACTAATTAATCTGATTACATCATAATGGGAGATTTATACTAGTGAAAAATTAAATTTATATCTCTTTTGGCACATAAATGCATAAGTGTGCATGTTTGGTCAGTTGAGTTCAGTTGAGTCACTCAATCGTGTCCGACTCTTAATGACCCCATGGACTGCAGTACGCCAGGCCTCCCTGTCCATTGTCAACTGCTGGAGCTTGCTCAAACTCACGTCCATCGGGTCAGTGATGCCATCCAGCCATCTCATCCTCTCTTGCCCCCTTCTCCTCCTGCCATGAATCTTTCCCAGCATCAGGGTCTTTTCCAATGAGTTTCAGCTTCAACATCAGTCTTTCCAATAAATACGCAAGACTGATTTCCTTTAAGATTGACTGGTTTGATCTCCTTGCAATCCAAGGGATTATCTCAAGAGTCTTCTCCAGCACCATAGTTCAAAAACTTTAGTGCATAAGTGTACATGCTTGGTCAGTCGTGTCCAACTCTGCAACTCCATGGACTATAACCCAAGCATCAGGGTCTTTTCCAATGAGTTTCAGCTTCAACATCAGTCTTTCCAATAAATACGCAAGACTGATTTCCTTTAAGATTGACTGGTTTGATCTCCTTGCAATCCAAGGGATTATCTCAAGAGTCTTCTCCAGCACCATAGTTCAAAAACTTTAGTGCATAAGTGTACATGCTTGGTCAGTCGTGTCCAACTCTGCAACTCCATGGACTATAACCCACCAGGCTCCTCTGTCCATGGGATTCATCAGGGAAGTATACTGTAGTGAGCCGCCATTTCCTTCTCTAGGGAATCTTCCTGACTCAGGGATTGAATCCATGTCTCTTGCCTGCATTGGCAGGCACGTTCTCTACCAGCTGTGCAACCAGGGAAAACTTTTGCCACATATATTTGGTGCAGTTCAAATACTCGATAGAATTTTGTCTTCAAGTCACTAAAGAAAAAAAGATAATCAATTATTGTCATTAGCATCTGTGTATGAAAAAAGAGGAAAGTAGTGTAAGGAGAATAATCGTTAATATAAATGAGAACCACATAATTATTGGTGAAAGAATTACAGAAAATATTGGGGACATATTAAAATAAATGACTAATTTTGCTGTTCCCAATATATTTTTAATGCATATAGTTATATACATGCTTATTTGAGTGTATAGCCACCCATGTACATGAGTGTATCCAAATATGGGGACCACATCTCCAGACACAGAAAGTATACACATTCTTCTGTGTCCACAAAAATGACAAAAATCTTTACAACTTTGAAAAGGTAGGACCCTAGATGTGAAAGTTAGCTAGGAGACACAAGTGCATGTTCTCAAATGAATTAAACAACTTGACATATCTCATAAGCCTTTTCNTGTCCACAAAAATGACAAAAATCTTTACAACTTTGAAAAGGTAGGACCCTAGATGTGAAAGTTAGCTAGGAGACACAAGTGCATGTTCTCAAATGAATTAAACAACTTGACATATCTCATAAGCCTTTTCCCTGAGATGATGGATTCCCTCTGAGTCAAAGAAACCTCTGAATATTTATTTTTGAATAAATATTCAAAATGAAGCCTATAAAACAATCATGACAACCTAATTTTCAGTGCAATAAATTGCAAATATGATTGAGCTGTGTAATAGGCCCTTCAGAAAATGATACTTTAAAATAAATACTTCTGGAGA
This sequence comes from Oreotragus oreotragus, assembly GCA_006410675.1. NCBI lineage: Eukaryota > Metazoa > Chordata > Mammalia > Artiodactyla > Bovidae > Oreotragus > Oreotragus oreotragus. The sequence goes on from SJYX01000491.1 coordinate 157,988, forward strand.
TTATGAAGTTGGAAAATTTAAAGCTAGAACTCTTGCAGGAGAAATATGGTATGATACTCAGGGAAACAAGATAGCAAGGGACACCAAATCAGAATAAACCAATACATATTAATGCCACACTATGTTAATTTTCAACATGGAACCTTAAACATTGTACATTTTATGTATCATCTGGCATGTGGTTGAAAAAAAGCACTTATTGACTTTCAGATATTATTTCTTACCTATAAACCAGTTGTTTTATTATATCATATTTATTATTGTAGTAAGTAAAGAATAGTTGTATAAGGGTAGGTTTTAATCTTAACTAGTAATGTATGTGTCAAAAAACTGTACCATTAGAAATACGTATCAGTTTCTCTTAAGAAAGAATTACAATGGAGATTAGCTTGCCTTTTCTCAGTGGATCTGAAACTATCTGATTTTTCTTTGAAACAGAAAGCTTAGTTTTTGTGTCTGCTTTTTCAACATCAGACTTCTCAGCTAATCTATAGTAAGGAGTCAGGTGGCACAAGAAGTGTGTATCACAGTTTAGGTAACATATTCTCTCCCAGAGAAAAACTTGAGGAACTGAGACTATCAGAGGAACCAGGGAGCTTATTCTGGCCAACTCTTGTGTTTGAGCGTGCATTCTCCAAGTGGGAAGTCAAACCTGCTTGTTTTATTCAAATTTATTGAAATGAACAAAAGTCATATTTTTAAATTTTTTTCCATCTTTTGTACTGCCTTTTCTCTTACTCTGTTCATTACTTGAATTGTCATATGTCCAGAGTATAAACTTTCTTTTTCATAGTTAGAAATACATTCTTATAAGCAGCTGAAGAAACAAATAACATATTGCATTGTCTACAGTAATAGAAATAAAATTTTTAAGGGAATCACAGGACTCTTCACAGTCTTTGAATTCTCATAGTTAGTGGATACATCTGTGTCTATGCTTGTTTTATTATGTGTTCTAATAAATGATTGTGACCTGTATATATTATTTTTTTATTATTTTAATGTGTAAAGTTAGGAAGTACTAGACAAGTTGAGATTCTTTGCTATTTAATGGTTCACCAACAAAGCTTAAATAATTTATAGGTGAAATATTTCATAGCAAAGAATTTCAACAAAGTTTAAATAAAAAAGACAACTCCTTCTCCCCACTCCCAGATGAATTTTAAAAGATGTAAGTGCTTATATTTGGTGTTTCCCTCTGTATTATTCAAAAATATGTCAACCTTAATCTAATTATCATTTATTCTAAGCTATACTGTTTTTAAAGTAGATATTTCCCATGTATATATCAGCAACTTGAAATATAAGATTCACTTAAGTAATGAGTACAACAATATGTCCTTACATAGATGTGTATGTGTGCCTTTGTGTAGGAGTGATTTCTGGGAAAAGTTAATTTTTGAGCAGAATAATATCAGAAAAAACATAATGAAGTCTAACTTCTATAATTTTATCATGAATCTTAGAAGTAGACATTTTTCAGAATCAAGTACACATATTTGATTCACTGCAGTATGATGTTTCAAATATATTTTCCCAATCTAATTAGTATCATAGGGCTTATAGATAGATTCATGTATTATTTACACATTAAATTATTAGCAGTATTTCCTATAATACCTATGATATCTGAGAAAATACTAAACTCATAATTGCAATCAGATAACTTTCTTAATCTACATTTTAACAATAGAGTCATAACTCTTATGGTTATCATTCATAATGCTAATGATATTTATTAACTAAATATAATGTTAATGTATTTTTATTTAAAAAGCTAAAAGAGGAGGAATTTGTACATATGTGACTGTACTTTTTTTTTTTAGTTGCTCAGTCTTGTCTGACTCGTTGATACACCGTGGATTGTAACCNCAATAGAGTCATAACTCTTATGGTTATCATTCATAATGCTAATGATATTTATTAACTAAATATAATGTTAATGTATTTTTATTTAAAAAGCTAAAAGAGGAGGAATTTGTACATATGTGACTGTACTTTTTTTTTTTAGTTGCTCAGTCTTGTCTGACTCGTTGATACACCGTGGATTGTAACCTCCCAGGCTTCTTTGTCCATGGGGAGTCCAGAAGACTGGAGTGGGTTGCCATGTCCTCCTCCTCTATATTCCAGGGATCAAACTAATGTCTTTCACATTGCAGGCAAACTCTTTACCATCTGAGCCACCAGGAAAGCTCATGAATACTGAAGTGGGTAACCTATCCTTTCTCCAGGGGATCTTCCCAATCCAGGAACTGAACCAGAGTCTTCTGCATTGCAGTCAGATCCTTTATCAGCTTAGTTACCAAGGGAGCCTATGTAAGATTAACTTGGAAATAAATAATGATTGCTCATATCAGTCTAATTAATGTGATGATTCAGATTATTGCAGAATCCTATGAGTCTTTTCTACAATAAGCTATCTAAAATTTGCTGCTGCTGCTACTGGTGCTAAGTCGCTTCAGTCGTGTCTGACTCTGTGTGACCCCAGAGATAGCAGCCCACCAGGCTCTCCCATCCCTGGGATTCTTCAGGCAAGAACAATGGAGTGGGTTGCCATTTCCTTCTCCAGTTAATACATTACAAATATTTCCAGTTGACTACATGCCAACTTTATTAAATTTGTAGAAAAAGTTGTTACAAGCCACAATATTTAATAATTGCTGTTCATTTTCTATAAATATAAATGCATATCAAAATAAAAGAGTGCAAATTATATTTTAAAAATATTTAAACATATTAACATTTTCATGGAACAGCTATTTTCTTTAAAATAAATTTATAATTTGATAAAAAATACACTAAATTTTAACTAACCAGTTGCTAGACCTGAACAGACAGGATCTTCTAAAGCACAGGTGATATGCTGTTTGAAATTAGATATTTATACATTTTTAGTTCATACTAATAGACTGTCAAATTAGTAAATAGTAGTTATAGTTTATGGGGGCTATCCAGACATCTCAAAGATAATCTGTTTACCACTGCAGGAGATGAAGGAGACATACATTCAATCCCTAGGTCAGCATGATCCCCTGAAGAAGGAAATGGCAACCCACTCCAACATTCTTTCCTTGAAAATCCTATGGACAACAAAATTGCACAGGCAACAGTTCATGGGGTCACAAAAAGTGGACATGACTGAGTGACTGAGCACATAGTTTATTACTGTTTATTAGCCTAATTATTAATATAAATACTTAAGGAAATATATTCAGTCGGAAAAATTTCCTAGACAGGCAACCCAGATTCTTTCACATAATTTATTTATTTAAAAATATTTGAAAATAATTTTTTGCTCTAATTATATTCTGCATATGAGTTTGTCAGTCTCCCAACTCTAACAAACCTAAAGAAAGCAAAGTTTATTCTGGTACTTACTACAAGAGTAAGAAACATTGAAAAAATGATATCCTCAGCAGTATTGCTGTAAAAACAGCAGTTTCTAAAATATTGCCACTTAGAGTATCTCTTGATAAAAACTAATACTATAAACTTAAAATTCAATATAATGAAATAATTATTGAGTGGAATGAAATAAATTAACTCTCTTCATTGAATCAGAAGTTCCTATGTGTACAATTGGTGTTGTTCTTTGCTAAGTCTGGTCCAACTGTTTGCAGCCTCAATGACCGCAGCATACCAGGCTTCCCTGTCATTCACTCTCTCCCAGAGTTTGTTTAAATCCACGTTCGTGGAGTCAGTGATGTGATCTAACCATGTTAGTCTCTGCCGACCCTTTCTACATTTGCCTTCAATCTTTTCAGCACCAGGATCTTTTCCTGTGAGTAACTCCTTGCATCAGGTGGTCAAAGTACTGGAGCTTTCCTTTAGGATTGCCTGGTTTGATCTCCTTACAGTCCAAGGGTCTCTTGTGAGTCTTCTCAAACATCACAGTTCAGAAGAGTCAATACTTCAGTGCTCAAATTTCTTTACGGTCCAACTCTCACATCCATACATGACTACTGGAAAAAAACATAGCTTTGACTATATGGACTTTTTCAGTAAAGTAATGTCTCTGTTTTTTAATAGGCTGTCTAGATTGGTCATAGCTTTATTTCCTAGAAGCAAGTGTCTTTTAATTTCATGGCTGCAGTCACGATCCACAGTGATTTTTGAGCTCAACAAGAATAAAGTATTTCACTGTTTCTGTTGTTCCCCATCTATATGCCATAAAGTGATGGGACTGGATGCCATGATCTTAGTTTTTTGACTGTTGAGTTTAAGCCAGCTTTTTCGTTCTCTTCTTTCACTTTCATCAAGAAGCTGTTTAACTGCTTCTCACTTTCTGTATAAGGGTGGTTCAGTTCAGTTCAGTTCTGTCACTCAGTCATGTCCGATTCTTTGTGACCCCTTAAACACACGATCCACAGTGATTTTTGAGCTCAACAAGAATAAAGTATTTCACTGTTTCTGTTGTTCCCCATCTATATGCCATAAAGTGATGGGACTGGATGCCATGATCTTAGTTTTTTGACTGTTGAGTTTAAGCCAGCTTTTTCGTTCTCTTCTTTCACTTTCATCAAGAAGCTGTTTAACTGCTTCTCACTTTCTGTATAAGGGTGGTTCAGTTCAGTTCAGTTCTGTCACTCAGTCATGTCCGAAGCTTTGTGACCCCTTAAACGGCAGCACTCCAGGCCTCCCTGTCCATCACCAACTCCCAGAGTTCACCCAAACCCATGTCCATTGAGTCGGTGATGCCATCCAACCATCTCATCCTCTGTCGTCCCCTTCTCCTCCTGTGTCATCTGCATATTTGAAGTTATTTATATGTCTTCCCACAAGCTTAATTCTAGCTTGTGATACATCCAGTTCAGCATTTTGCATGATTTACTCTGCATATAAATTAAATAAACAGGGAGACAATATACAGCTTTGACACAATCTTTTCCCAATTTTCTACCAGTCTTTTATTCCATCTCCAGTTCTAACTGTTGCTTCTAGACTTGCATATAGTTTTCTCAGAAGACAGGTAAAGAGATCTGGTATTTGGACCTTTTAAAGAATTTTCCACAGTTTGTTGTGATCCACGTACTCAAAGGTTTTATAGTAGTCAGTGAAGCAGATGTTTTTCTGAAACTTTCTTGCTTTTTCTATGATCCAGTGGATGTGGGCAATTTGATCTCTGGTTCTTCTGCCTTTTCTAAATTCAGCTTGTGCATCTGGAATTTCTCGGTTCATGTTCTGCTGAAGCTAAGCTTGAAGGATTTTGATCATAACCTTGCTAGCACATGAAATGAGTGCAGTTGTACAATAGTTTGAACATTGTTTAGCATTGCCCTTCTTTGGGATTGGAATGAAAACTGACATTTTCCAGTCTTGTGGCCACTGTTGAGTTGTCCAAATATTTTGGCATTTTGAGTGCAGCTTTTTACCATCATCACATTTTAATATCTAAGTAGCTCACTTGATTTCCATGACCTCCACTAGCTTTGTTAGAGTAATGCTTCTTAAGGCTTATTTGACTTCACACTCCAAAATATCTGGTACTAGGTGAGTGACCATATTATCATGGTTATCTGGGTTATTAAAACCTTTTTGGTATAGTTTTTTCTGTGTATTCTTTCCACCTCTTCTTAATCTCTTCTGCTTCTTTTAGATCCTTATGATTTCTGTCCTTTATGGAGCCTATCTTTGCATGAAATTTTCCCTTGATATCTTAAATTTTCTTGAAGATATCTCTAGTCATTCCCATTCTATTGTTTTCTATTTCTTTTCATTGTTTATTCAAAAAGTCCTTCTAATATTTTCCTAATTTTCTCTAAAATTCTGAATTAAGTTGGATATATTTTTTTACTTCTCTAATATTATGTAATTCAAATATTTATAAAAATATTCACTTATTCAAAATATAAATCAGTAGCTATATATTGCTGTATATTATATCTAGTTTTATAATTCATAAAAAAGATGCATGCAATAAAGGACAGAAATGGTATGGACCTAATAGAAGCAGAAGAAATTAGAAGAGGTGGCAAGAATTTGCAGAAGAACTACACAAACATGGTCTTAGTGACCTGGAAAACCAGGATGGTGTGGTCACACACCTTGAGCCAGACATCCTGGAGTATGAAGTCAAGTGGGCTTTACAAAATGTCACTATGAACAAAACTAGTGTAAGTGATGAAATTCATGCTGAGATATTTCAAATTCCAAAAGATGATGCTGTTAAAGTACTGAACTAAATATGCCAGCAAATTTATAAAACACAGCATTGGCCATGAGACTGGAAAACATCAATTTTCACTCATTTAAAAAAGGGCAATCCCAAAGAATGCTCAAACTACTGAACAATTACACTATCTCACATGCTAGAAAGGTCATGCTTAAAATCCTTCAAGCTATGCCTCAAGAATATGTGAACAGACAATTTTCCAGATGTACAAGCTGGGTTTAGAAAAGCAGAGTAAGCAGAGGTCAAATTGCCAACATCCACTGGATCATAGAAAAAGCAACAGAATTCCAGTAAAAAATCAACTTCTGCTTCATTGACTACACTTAAGCTTTTGACTGTGTGGATCACGACAAACTGTGGAAAATTCTTGAAGAGGTGAATACCATTCCACTTTACCCACATCCTCTGACACCTGTACGCAGTTCAAGAAGCAGCAGTTAGACCCAGAGATGGAACAACTGACTGGTTCAAAACTGGGAAAGGAAGATGTTTGGCTCCATATTGTCACCCTGCTTATTTAATTTAAATGCAGAGTACATCATGTGAAATACCAGGCTAGATGAATCACAAGCTGGAATCCAGACTGCAACCTCAGATATACATATGACACCAACCTAATGGCAGGACGTGGAGAGGAAGGAACTAAAGAGCCTCCTGAAGGTCAAAGAGGAGAGTGTTAAAGCTGATTTAAAACTCAACATTCAAAAAATGAAGATCATGGCTTCCGGTCCCATCACTTCAAGGCAAATAGATTGGGAAACAATGGAAAAGTGATATATTTTATTCTCTTGGGCTCCAAAATCAATGCAGATGGTGACTGCAGCCATGAAATTAAAAGATGCTCTTTAGAAGAAAAGCTATGACCAAACTAGACAGCATATTAAAAAGCAGAGAAATTACCTTGCCGTCAAATGTCCATATAGTTAAATTTATGGTTCTTCCAGTAATCATATATGGATGTGAGATTTGAAATATATAGAAGGCTAAGCATCAGAGAATTGATGATTTCCAACTGTGTTGCTGGAGAAGACTCTTAAGAGTTCCTTGGAACTCAAGGAAATAAAACAGCAAGGAAATAAAACCAGTCAATCCTAAAGGAAATTAACCCTGAATACTCATCGGAAGGCTGATGCTGAAGCTGAAGCTCCAGTACTTTGGCCGCCTGATTCAAAGAGTTGACTCATTGGAAAAGGCCCTGGTGCTGGGAAAGATTGAAGTTAGGAGGAGAGGGGGCAGCAGAGTATGAAATGGTTGGATGGCATCACCGACATGAATTTGAGCCAACTCCAGGAGATAGTGGAGGACAAGGAAGCCTAGCCTGTTACAGTCCATGGGGTCACAAAGGGTTGGACATGACTCAGTGACTGAACTGAACTGATGTTAGAATTTGATTGATTCTTTTCTCAGGACTAAACTTGGAATATCAGTTTGGGGGAGAAAGATCTAAGAGGTAATGTCACACAGTATTTAAGTTACATTCCAAAACCATGACATTACTCTTGATATTAAGCAGGACCAACTGGCTGAGGAAGTGTTTCCTTTTTTTAAAGTTATGTCTTCCTCCCTAATGACTTAATTTTAACTTGTAGCTATCATGCTTTCCACAAATACAAGTAGATACCAAATCTAACTACCATTAAAATATACAGAATGTGTTTCTCCTCTTGTTGGATAAGGTAAAGCATGGCAAGCCTATCAGTTTTCCTATTCCTTTAGCTCAGTTCTCATCTACAGGTGGATCTTTTCATTATTAGTTAGCATTCAAATAATTCTTATATGACTGGACAATATTATCTGTCACTGGTGAATAAGGCACTACTAACCCACTCCAGTATTCTTGCCTGGAGAAGCCCAGGGATGGTGGAGCTTGGTGGGCTGCGTCTATGGAGTTGCACAGAATTGGACATGACTGAAGTGACAGCAGCAGCAGCAGCAACAGCCTATGTATATGCTCACTGCTACTTTGAGCAGTCCAAACAAAACACTCATATGCAAAACCACTGCAAATCTTATGTTGGCTCCAATCTCTTCTCCAAAGAACTAGTTTAATAGGTGCAAACTTTATTTTACAAAGGGAAGGAGTTGTAAATACTTTACTATAATTGGACTTTAAGCAAGCTAAGAAGTTGCCTTGTATTAAAAAGTAAATACATTAAAGGTAGAACTTCAAAATCTAACCTTTAAGACAAGCTTTAATCCATTAGCTTATAAATATTCTTTGGTATCTGAAATGTATCTCACTTGAATTTTTAAAAATATTTATTATACTATGACTCCTCACTTCTTCCAATACATACTATCTTAACTATTTTACCTCCAGTCACCAAGATTTAACTCCAACAATTTTTCTAGAATCTTTGCTCCTTTTAAAATAATAGAGTGTTGATTTTCCATTATAAATAATGTATCTGTGCTGGTTACAGTTAGCAGAAGGTGTTTGTTCAAAACTGGAAGTGGGGCATAGAAATTAGGGTGACTGTCAACTTCAGAATATAGTTATTTTCCTTTTTTTTTTTTTGTCTCCAGTTGTATAAGGAAATAAAAGACTTAGGGACAGAAGAAGGAAGCCAAAAAACAATGGTAATAAAGCTACCCCACCAAGAAAAAAGTATGATCCCTATTATATCTATAATTCAGTCAAAGAAACATATCTTTTCTTCTCTTCCCAGAAGCAAAGAAATGAGGAGAGGGAATATCTTTACTTATACATGACAATAAAGGCATCGATAATGATAAGATACAAGAAGAAACTTGCACTTGCTAAATTTTGAAAGAAGGATTATGGGGCAAGACAGATTGAGACTTCAGAAGAAAAAAAAAAAAGTATTTAAATTGTGAGAAAAGGGAAAAAGTGGAGAGGGCACTCACTTGAGACACAGTTATCCAATCTCTTAAACTTGCATGAATTGAAAATACAATTATTTGGCATAAAGTATAAGTTTAAAAAAAGAACTTAAGGTCTAAGGATGATTATACCTATTCATTCAACATATAAGGTTTAGATTCACTACTACAGACCTTGAATGCAATTAATCTTTTTTCCTTTTCAAAATCACACACACACACACACACACGCACGCACGCACATTCAGTTCAGCTTCTGGAAGAATAATTGACCTAGGGAGGGAGAGTCTTTTTTTTTCCCCATCAATGACAGACACTGGGGGCTTCCGAGGTGGGGCTGCTAATGGCAAAGAACCTGCTTGCCAGTGCAGGAGATGTAATAGATGCAGGTTTGATCCCTAGGTCAGAAAGATCTCCTGGAGAAGGGCATGGCAACCCACTCCAGTATTCTTGCCTAGACAATCTTATGGATAGAGAAGCCTGGCAGATTATGGTACATAAGGTCACAGAGAGTCAGACCTGACTGAAATAACTTAGCATGCACTGATGCAAGGGGTAAGAAAGCATCTAATCAATAAACTAATACAAATAGAGTTTAGGATAAGGTCATTGTCTCCAGGGGATAATTACAAACATATAAATGGTAAAAGAAAAGAGTCTTTTCATATACAATAAGGCAGTTCATTGAAACTACTGAATGTAGTAATTAAGCAGAGCAAACACGTAACATTCTTCAGGTTAAATTAATTCAACATTTGTGGAATAGAGTTCTTACAGATTTCATGACAGTGGGCTAAATACCTGGAATACCGATCATGTTTTCCGCCTCTTACCACCTCATTTAAGACAAAACAAGAGTGTGAAATTATTTTTGTACATTAAAAAAATCTTTTTAATTGTACATTAAAATCAATTAGTGCATTCATTTAAACAAATTTTATTCAAATTGCATTAAAACTTTCTATTGTTATAACAGAATTTCCATTGTTCCTGGTAAAGACAAATAGACACTTAAAAAAAAAAATCATCGTATTGGTGGGGTGGATATGGACCAAAACTTAAAATAGAGGAGAAGGAAAATATGAAACATCTGAAGAAAAGAATGGCACAATTTCAGTAACATATACTTTATTGATATATTCCCTAAATTATTAAATATAATTTCCTTGATTAAAAATGAATTCATCTTTAATTGTAGCACAGAAAAATTCCTCAATTTTTGACTTTGTAATAAAACATTTTCTATGATTACTAGCCATAAAATAATTACTTTAAATTTATTGATGAATTGACTGTGTCAGTTAACATGCAGTAAAATAAGCATTTTTGTAACATTTTGTGGACATTTATCTTATTTGTGGACAATTTATGAGGACCAAAATGGAAAACGTTAGATGTAGATATGGATTAAATTCAAGTACAATAGAAAAAACTATTTGTATCAGCTATTTCTAAAGGATATTTGACTTTATGGCTATAAAAAATTTATTTTCAGTTACTTAACAAGCATAAATATCCCTTCAAACTTTATGTATCTTCAAGATGTTCATTTTTTCATAATACTTTAAATGCAATATTAACCTGGATAAATAAAGATTTATTTATGCATTAGTATTCTCCAAGGTTAAACATTAAATCAACTTAAATCAATAATATCCACATGTAATAACTTTTTAAATGGCTCCCTCCACTCACTCTTGTAAATTATAAAGACTTATTGGTCTCCACTGAATTTTTCATATTAAAATTCTGTGGCAAAGTAAAGATGAATGTGGATAATTTCTTATCTCAAAAGTAATTCTATTGTGCACCATAACATATCTCTAAAACTTATCCACTGCTAGATATTATGACAAGCATATTGCTTACATTAAAAGTTTAAAAAAAGATATTTTGATATAATAACAAAATTTGAGAGTCAGCTTTAATTTTACATTATTTAAACCAGAATTAGGTCAGTAGTAAACCACTCACTCTTGTAAATTATAAAGACTTATTGGTCTCCACTGAATTTTTCATATTAAAATTCTGTGGCAAAGTAAAGATGAATGTGGATAATTTCTTATCTCAAAAGTAATTCTATTGTGCACCATAACATATCTCTAAAACTTATCCACTGCTAGATATTATGACAAGCATATTGCTTACATTAAAAGTTTAAAAAAAGATATTTTGATATAATAACAAAATTTGAGAGTCAGCTTTAATTTTACATTATTTAAACCAGAATTAGGTCAGTAGTAATGTTTGAAAAACTTTTTTTTTTTTAATGTATGCACAAAATAACTGAAGTTCAATACTAGGTATTTGTATGTAATCAAGTAGAAATGCCTAATGTGTGGTTCACAGTGTTTTTAGAGATTCAGGAGAGTCTTTAAGAAAATGATGACTTTTGAACTAAGACTCAAAAGATGTGCAAATATATACGGTAGAGAGATAGAAATATGAGTTATTTCACAGATAAGAATACCCATAAGCAAGAATCAGGAAGTATTAATACCATGAAATTCTGCAAGATAAATTGTAATTGCTGATGTGGGAAACATCAGCATGTGGTAAATTCTGAGTGACAATCAGGGTTCAAATTATGAAAATTTTTAGTTTACTTCTGTATTTATTTTGTGAATGAACCTTAGCCATTCCAGAATTTAATACTTTTTCAATTCTCAGTTTAAAACCATCATAAATACCTGAGAATTCTGTTGACAATCAGTAGATCTGTTGACCATTTTGATTTGTATATAGCTTGTGAGCCACAGATTTAGAAAAGAGAAACTGCAAAATACTGTTGTTATTTCTGTTCTATTCTGTATGTGCCCTTATTTATGCATATCTTTGAGTGTTTTAGAAAGTTTAATAGTGTACTGATGGCAATTCTAACATTCCACCATATTTTATTATAGAATTAAGCTGATTTTCCAGTTCATATATAGTTAGCCAAGGAAGTTTTGAAAAAGAATAAGGTGTTATGCACACTGTACAAAATGTATTTATAACAATTAAAATAGTCTGAGACATAGTCAGATGAGAAGCTAGAATAGAGAGAAAATGATGAAATCATGTATATAAGGGAATCCAATCATAAAAATGATTTTCCCAAGTGGCTCAGATAGTAAAGAGTCTGCCTGCAATGCAGGAGACCCAGATTTGATCCCTGGGTCATGAAGATTCCCCTGGAGGAGGAAATGGCAACCCACTCCCGTATTTTTACCTGGAGAGTTAAGTAGACAGAGGAACCTGGTGGGTTACAGTCCATGGGGTCACAAAGAGTCAGACACGACTGAGGGACTAACACTTTCACTTTCAGTAAATATTGGCATATATTTATAGATTTCTACTGTGTCTTATTAATAAATGTCAATACTAAGTTGATTTTACTGGAACATCTTTGAATAATATTTTGATGCCAATAAAGCAATGCTCCATTAATTATTATTCTTTTCTATAAATTCCCTTGCTATTTCCAGGTCTTATTCATATAAAATGTGAAATACTTTAGTCAAATTATAATAAAACATTTGTTTTTAATCACTAAAACATAGTTTGTTTAAATGTTACATAAGACTAATAGATTAATCAGTTTTTATCTAAAATGAATTGCTTTTTAGAATATTTAAATAGATATTTATTTCAATAAATTTAACTTCAGTGAAGAAGGCTGAGTGCCAAAGAACTGATGCTTTTGAACTGTGGTGCTGAAGAAGACTCTTGAGAGTCCCTTGGACTGCAAGGAGATCCAACCAGTCGATTGTGGAGGAAAGCAACCCTGGGATTTCTTTGGAAGGAATGATGCTAAAGCTGAAACTCCAGTACTTTGGCCACCTCATGAGAAGGGTTGACTCATTGGAAAAGACTCTGATGTTGGGAGGGATTGGGGGCAGGAGGAGAAGGGGACGACCAAGGATGAGATGGCTGGATGGCATCACTGATTCGATGGACGTGAGTCTGAGTGAACTCTGGGAGATGGTGATGAACAGGGAGGCCTGGTGTGCTGCGATTCATGGGGTCACAAAGAGTTGGACACAACTGAGTGACTAAACTGAACGGAACTGAACTTATAATTCTGTGTTTTTTACTGTTGATCAGGCAAAGTCTCTAATTCTCAAATTCTCTTTAGAATTTGTATTCTAAATTACTGAAATCATTTGGTTATTTATTTTAGAAATAAGTTTTTATATTGTCCTAAGTCTGTTCAGTAAGAATCTAATTTAATTTATATGTATTCTTAAAGTCACTTTTGTACAATTGTGTTTAGTGCGTGTGTTAGCATTTGGCATTATTTGCAGGATAGACACATATCTTTCCATAGCATAGACATTAACACTTTTATTTCCCAAGTCTGAAAAAGAAAAATGAGCTCAACTGGATTTCTAGCTTCAGTTATTTGATATATCTGTATGTAGAACATTTCTCTGGATTGATTTTCTCAAAAATATTGAAAATATGCATAGAACATTATATGATATGTAGATTTAGTAATGAATTTTGTAACTTCTTCATGAAGATACATTGCAGATACATTAAAGCATAGATGCATGCATGCGTGCAGTCTAAGTCACTTCAGTCATGTCCGACTCTATGCAACCCCATGGACAGCAGCCCACCAGGCTCTTCTGTCCATGGGATTCTCTAGGCAAGAGTACTGGAATGGGTTGCCATTCTTTCTCCAAAAGCATAAATAAGCCTCTCACCTTCAAAGAATTTTGCAATCACATTATTACTCTTTAAAAACCTGCACAGCAAGAAATTATATTCTAAGACATTGCATTCACTATCTTTCCTTTCTTACTTGAATATGTTTTGAATATATATCTATGCAAAAGTAATAAAGTAAAAGTTATTTGCAGTGATTTTAATTATAAATGTAGTTATCACAATGATTATCAAATTTAGTGTTTTTTAATTAACAGTATTTTAGCTACTACAATAAGTTTTATTTTGCTTACCCCAGCATGTTATCTTATTTCATACAATAAAACTATCTGAGAAATGAAAAACAGAAAACAATTATAATATTTTAATAGAGCTATTATCACTGAAATATTTTTTTCCTTAACAGCAACTGGGTAATTTTGAATATGTCTTATAAGGTCTTGGTACACATAATGATGTGAAATAAATATTAATGTTATTAATTGCATTAGGTCATCAACAAGATAATAATAATAAAACAAAGAAAACATGAACTTGACAAGATAAAAAGCTATCAATTTTAATATCCTCAAATGAAAACACAATTACTATACAGCCAAAATGTAACCTTCTAAGTGCTTTTCTGTGATCCAAAAAGGGCCAAGACAAAGTTAAAACAACATAATTTTGGATGCTTAACATCTCCTTCCCATGCTCCTCTGTCCATGGAATTCTCCAGGCAGGAACACTGGAGTGGGTGGCCATTCCTTTCTCAAGGAGATCTTCCTGGCCCGAGGATCAAACCTGGGTCTCCTTCATGTCAGGAAGATTCTTTACCATCTGAGCCACCAGGGAATCAGAGGTTATTTCACTGATTAGTCAAATGTTTTTATATTGTCATTTGTCATGGGAGTCTTTATTTTCTGATCTGACATTTTCCTATCTGTCAGATCTATGCAAGTAATAGTTTTACTGTTTCTAAAGTTTTCCTATTCCCAGCCTCTCACTTATGGAATTCCATTTCCATTAACAAAAAACTGGGTAATAAATTCCTGTTTAGAATAATTGTTTAAAACTTCTCACATACACCACACATGGGCCATTTGTGAAGTCGCTCAGTCATGTCCTACTCTTTGTGACCCCATGGACTGTAGCCCACCAGGCTCCTCCATCCATGGAATTTTCTAAGCAAGAGTACTGGAGTGGGTTGCCAAGTGATCTTAAAAGTGGATCCCAAGTTAAAGTTATAATAAGTATGTGTAAATTAGTACCAGTGCACAAAAGCTTTTGGATATGCTTTAATACCTAGCAATGGGTTTACCCAAATATAGGCCTTGACCTTCAGGTGGTTTTGTAGGTTTTATTTTCATTATGTCTCCTGAATCTGTATCTATTCTCTTAAAACTCCCTGTATAAAACCTTATCTGGTCTAGATCTGTATAGTCTTCTCCCTTGAATACTATTAATACAATAGTCTCCCTGTCTGCAATCTCTCCTCTTTCTGATCCATATATCCAATTGTCTCACTCCCTGGCTTTTAAGTGGCTGATTACTTAAAACCACTCTTTCCAAAGTGGTCCTCAAGCGCCACAAAATATTAATAGGTGTTATCCTTTGTGTCATTCTCCTTAAAAAAATCAACACATAAAACAAAAATTAAATTGTTTCAAAGATAAATGTATTTGAGTGAACAGAGCTAAACAAATTAAGGTTATTTTATTTATTTTCACATCCTTCATTGGTTTTAAGTGTAATAAGAATCTCTAAAGGGAGGCAGTAAATGGTGCATTATCTTCAAATTGATCATCTTTATTTTGATCTCATGCTAAAAGTATTTCAGAAAATTTGGATGTAGCTTAAAAGACTGCTTATACTGGATACTGGAGGAAGAAATGGCAGCCCATTCCAGTACACTTGCCTGGAGAATCATATGCACAGAGGAGCCCTGGGCACAGTGAGGAGAGGCTACAGTTCATGGGATTGCAAAGACTTAGCAGCTGAGCACACTTACAAAGTGCAGCCTCAGTCCTGAGAACCTTAAAAACTTCCCAGTGATTCTAAAAATCAGCCTTTATTTACCAGCACTGCTCTAGAAGAAATCTGTGCCTTTAGGGAAGAGCATTGTGATAGACTAGTGATGTTTGTTCTCAACATCAAAATGTTTAGGAAAATATTGTAAATATCAACTATTAATTTTCTCACCTTTATTGTAAGACTAAACATTTTGAATCAAAAAGGCTTGATCAAAAGAGGAAAAAAATTTTTTTTTCTGCTTCATAGTTATAGAGCCCTATATGCTCACAGAATTTAACGCAATTAAGGAGTCTATTGTATTCCAAACTAAAAGTAGGGATACATGTTCCAATAAGCATGTTTCATTTATAAAGTTGTTTATTTGGAAATTTAGTGTTTATACATTCAATCCTAAGAAATCTTTTCACAAAAGAAAAAACTTACTCCAAATTTTAATTATACCTGAATTTTAGGGAAATATATAATCAAATTCAGCAGAATTTCACTGTTTGGCTGTGAATACTCAACTTGGCTTATTCCACCACTACTCCAAATATTCCTAACAAACATTTCTCCCGTCAAATGATCTCATGTTAAGTTAGCATGAAAATGTTAATATTATTCTAGTTTGACACTACAAAAGATGCGAGTAAAGAAGTTGCCATTAAGTTTAAACAGATTTTCAACATAATTAGAACTTTTGTTCAGCTTATATTGAGTTTTGACAATTTTGAGTAAGTTTACGAGGCTATGTCTCATTAAGGGGAAAAAAAAAATGTTGGTTTGTCTTGCTTTTGCCACATGGTTCATTAACTTACCAAGAAACTAAATAATGCCTCAAAAAAAAGATAGTTTATAATCCCTTTAATATGTCATTCAATGACAAGGCTGTATATTGGCACCCTGCTTATTTAACTTATATGCAGAGTACATCAAATGGGTATATCTTTCCTTTTCTCCTTTGCTTTTCTCTTCTCTTCTTTTCACAGTTATTGGTAAGGCCTCCTCAGACAGCCATTTGGCTTTTTTGCACTTCTTTTTCTTGAGGATTGTCTTAATCCCTGTTTCCGTACAATGTCACGAACCTCTGTCTATAGTTCATCAGGCACTCTGTCTATCAGATCTAGTCCCTTAAATGTATTTCTCACTTCCACTGTGTAGTCATAAGGTATTGGATTTAGGTCATACCTGAATGGTCTAGTGGTTTTCCCCACTTTCTTCAATTTAAGTCTGAATTTGGCAATAAGGACCTCATGATCTGAGCCACAGTCAAGATGTGGCAATAGTACACAGAAGAACTGTACAAAAAAGATCTTCATGACCCAGATAATCACGATGGTGTGATCACTCATCTAGAACTAGACATCTGGGAATGTGAAGTCAAGTGGGCCTTAGAAAGCGTCACTATGAACAAAGCTAGGGGAGGTGATAGAATTCCCATTGGGCTATTTCAAATCCTGAAAGATGAGATCAAATTGCTAACATCCGCTGGATCTTTGAAAAAGCAAAAGAGTTCCAGAAAAACATGTATTTCTGCTTTATTGACTATGCCAAAGCCTTTGACTTTGTGGGTCACAATAAACTGTGGAAAATTCTTCAAGAGATGGGGATACCAGACCACCTGACCTGCCTCTTGAGAAATCTATATGTAGGTCAGGAAGCAACAGTTAGAACTGGACATGGAACAACAGACTGGTTCCAAACAGGAAAAGGAGTACATCAAGGCTGTATATTGTCACCCTGCTTATTTAACTTATAGTGTATCATGAGAAACGCTGGGTTGGAAGAAGCACAAGCTGGAATCAAGATTGCTGGGAAAAGTATTAATAACCTCAGATATGCAGATGACACCACTCTTATGGCAGAAAGGGAAGAAGAACTAAAGAGCCTCTTGCTGAAAGTGAAATAGGATAGTGAAAACATTGGCTTACAGCTAGATGT
>SJYX01000491.1:186841-201497 GCA_006410675.1 Oreotragus oreotragus
ATAAAGTATACTCATTACAATTTAATTCCCTTGATCACTAGTCAACTTTTTTTTTTTTTTTTTAATAAAAGACCAGATAGTAAAAACTTTTGGGTCCGTGGGGCATATGGTCTCTGTAGCAACTAATTGATTTGCTGCTGTGGCAAGAAAGTAGCCGTAGAGAACACATAATCTAACAGGTGAGGCTATGTTCCACTAAAACCGTATTTACTAAAACAGGTGGCAAGCTTGATTGGACAACTAGATAAAGACAAAACAACCATATTTTCTTGTCTTCATAGGTACTGTCATTGACTACAATTTATATCATCAGAATCTATATTTTCCATTCCAGATAGATTTAAAAGCATGCTATTGATCTCTGTACCAGTAAATTTCTTTATGGTGAAAGAATATTCACTAGAACATCCAATAGTTATGGTTAAATAAGTTGACCATAATAGATCTCCGATATCATTTCATATATAAATCCATGCAAAGTATGCTACCTGGGCTTCCCAGGTGGTGCTAGTGGTAAAGAACCTGACTCCCAATGCAGGAGGCATAAGAGATGCAGATTCAATCGCTGGGTCAGGAAGATACCTGGCAACTAACTCCAGTATTCTTGCCTGGAGAATCCCATAGACAGAGGATCCTGGTGGACTCCATAAGGTTGCAAAGAGTCAGACACAACTGAAGTAAAGTGGCATACATGCACTCATAAGCACAGTGGAATGATATAAATAAGATAAAATAATACAGATTTATATGTTCATAAGTATTTTTCTTTCTTCTTTAGTATGACTTAGAAACATTGACATTACAGATTCTAGGATTTCTGTTACTTCAGATTTCCTTTAGCCCATAATTGATGTTGCAACCACTCTTCTGAATCCTCTGAAGCCACATAAATTCATTTTATACAGGTCAACTTTAACCTGATACTTTCTGAATCTTTTACTGTTAATGTTTCTCCAATCCCTGTCTATACAAATTAGCATCTTATTGTAATAATTTTAGTGTGTGAGATATCTTCTCAAAGCAGAATTTGTACTATTTTATCATTCACATCAAATTCCAACTGTATTTCATATTAAGAGCACTTTCAGAATTTATACCATTTCATATTGAATGAATCTTTCTCTCTAAATTATCTTCTTGGATTTTTCCTTCTTGAGTGCTGAGAATTTTCAGAATCTAAATGTGATTTACTCATCAACAATTAGATAATGGCCTGAAGCACAATTTTCCTTATACTGAATTTAATGTTCTTTAAAATATATCATTTCACTTCTTCTGATTTCACACATCTAAAATATATATTTAAAATAGATTATACATACATATATATATATATGCATGAACTAGGCATTTAAAAATTTAAAACAAGTAAACCACAAATTTTTTGTTTTGTTTTTGTTTTATACATCTATTTATTGTTTAAAGTAGGTATGATTTTTCAAGCAACACACTGCACTGTACTGATATGCATCTAATTCACAAAAATTTTCTTTCAATTTCACAAATACTACTGGTCACATTTCCACATTTGGATTTTTTTTGGAAATATGCATAAGAGCTTAAGTGACTAAGCAAATTTAAATATAGATATTTATTTACACAAACATCTATGAGAAAGTTTATTAATGGTAATTCAATTTACAGACAAATAGAGATTTAAAATTCATAGACACACACACACACATATATATATATTCACTTTTCCCTGACTCCTAAGTTATTGCTTTTTATTTTTCCATCTTACCAATATGTGTGGTGTGCTTGTGTGTGTGTGTGTTTCAACACTTCTGATAAGAATCCTTACTTAAAATTCTATTATAATTATCTTATAAGAGACAGTTTATCCAGAAGAAACATTAATGACTATATTCATTTTTTTTCTTGTTTCTAAGTAGTAGCAGATGGTGCTTGAACCTTATCCATTATATTTCCTGCATCTGAGCCTCTCTCCTGGGGATAATTGAAAGATTTTAAAATTAGTATTTTTAAAATAACCAGACATTTATTTTTACCATTAATTTACTCTTCTATACTAATATATGAAGATGATGTTTCATACTCTAGTATTAAAATACAAAGTTGATTTTTTTTAATGAATTTATTTTAATGTTATTTTCCCAAGCATATGGAGTCTGGATAGATTTTGAAAGAGATAATGATAATACTAGAGAAGGAAATGGCAACCCACTCCAGTAATCTTGCCTGGAGAATCCCATGGACAGAGGAGCCTGGCAGGCTACAGTCCATGAGTTCACAGAGTCAGACATGACTGAGTGTCTGAACTGAACTGAGGATGGCTCCCGGCTCTGGTTAGTGAAAGAATTTTAAGCCAAACAGATTAATTAAGTGACCAAGAACTGAAGCCAGAGATTTACTCTCAGCAGAGTTAAAGGCAACCCACTCCAGTAATCTTGCCTGGAGAATCCCATGGACAGAGGAGCCTGGCAGGCTACAGTCCATGAGTTCACAGAGTCAGACATGACTGAGTGTCTGAACTGAACTGAGGATGGCTCCCGGCTCTGGTTAGTGAAAGAATTTTAAGCCAAACAGATTAATTAAGTGACCAAGAACTGAAGCCAGAGATTTACTCTCAGCAGAGTTAAGACAAGATCTATGGTTTTCATAGTAAAGTAAGTAAAGTCACTCAGTCGTGTCTGACTCTTTGTGACCCCGTGGACTGCAGCCCACCAAGCTCCTCAGTCCATGGGATTCTCCAAGCAAGAATACTGGAGTGGGTTGCCATTTCCTTCGACTTACCACTAATGAAGGATGCTCACTCTATGTAGGGCAAAGAACATTAAAAAAATCCATAGCTACACTAAGGAGTCCCAAAACTTTCAAAATCTGGTCTCTCATAGTTAAAATCAAAGGACCAAAGGACCAGAGTCATGTCTTCTAAACTTTCATTCCAGGCATAAATTCATTACAAAAGTTTTCACTCATTGAAAATTTTGCCTATAAGAAAGAAAGTAAGAAGAAAGAGTAGCAAGCTGAGACATCATCAGATATTACATAAAGAAGATATAGCAATTCCCTGATGATAGCAATTCCCTGATGACAGCAATTAGAACAAAGGTAATGAGAGAGATTTAATCAGATTTAATCACAGACCATGCTGACTACTGGCCTGGTCCAGATTCTTGGAAGAGTTGTCTGCATCACATACCATCAGCTTCACATCAGAGTCAGTTTCAGTTCTAGGTCTCCAAGTATTTCAGAGGGCCACTCAGGTAGGGAAGCCTTTTTTTTTTTTTTTTTTTTAAGGGGAAATATAATTCTAAGAGGTAATATTTTTATATTTAGTATCATAAAGTTTGTTTGGACGTACCTGATAGGATATCTTCCATCTGGGCTGTAAGGCATCCTTTGTAAGCTATCTTTTCCAATAAACATAGTCCCCTGGGTTAGTTGTGGCACTTTATATTGTCTCCTGGGAACTCACTGTGTAAAGATTTTTCAGTCAGGTACTCATTTTGCTTTACAGACTTAATGAGAATGTAGCAATAATATAAAAAATATCCCTTGACTAGAAGGAGCTAATCTAACCCTGAGCTAAAACTCATGGATTTCTAGTATTTATTTATAAGGGTGACTATTTGTTTTCCAAAATGTCTACACATCTTACATTGAATAGAACAATGTGTAGGAATTGAGGCAAAAAAAAAAAAAAAATTGAAAGCCTCAGAGAGTTTTACCAATTGAGTTTTGACGCTGATTCTACTAGACCAGAAAATTGAGGCTAATAGGCACAATGGAAATGCTGTATAATATGCCAGATTTCACAAACAATATTTGAAATTTGTCCAGTGAAATGGCTATCTTTGACACTATGTAATTCCAAGGGAATTTCCCTAAGTAAGAATAATTTTTTTTCCAACCATATTTCCAAACCACTGCCAAGTGACTCATCTGCAAGAAAAGGCTTCTATGCATTGGAAATTTGTGCAAATCGTCCCCCGAATATATTTGTATCCTTGAGAGGAAGACAGCTGGATAAAATACGTTGGCAGATAGCAAAGGGACCTGGAATCAAAGAAAGTGGTCTTGAAGAGTATGAATAAGCTTTCCTAAGTTATACCTAGGTCAGATCTGACACCTCTGACATGTTTTGGCTGCTGTTGTGGGAGGTTTCCAAAAGTATTGTTTTCCCCAAATATTTTTTATCAGTATTCCCAGTACGGTTTCTTGAGTGACTGCAGGATAGCTCTTTGGCCCCTAACAAAGCCCAGTATTTTACTTGAGTTTGGACAAATTGGAGTTTAGCCCTTAAAACCTCATGTCCTTAGTATGCTAGTGAGTGAGGAGGTGTAGGTTGTCCCTGAGGCTTGCTTCCTCAATGTGAGAACATAGCAAATGTTTGTCAACATATTGGCATGAAGCAGAGTCATAAGCAAAATATACATGGGCCAAATCTTAGTTCAATATCTGTGAAAAATAAGTGGGGCTTTCCATGATTCTCTGAGACACAAAGTAATTTGACATCTTACCCACATAAAGGTAAACAGGTACTGACTATCTGGATGTATAGAAATGCTGAAGAAAGCACTACATAAATCTCTAACTGTTAAAAGTTGTGGACTTCCCTGATGGCTCAAATGGTAAAGAATCTACCTGAAATGTGGGAGACTGGGGTTCAGTCCCTGAGTTGAGAAGATACCCTGGAGGAGGGCATGGCAACCCACTTCAGTATTCTTGGAGAATTTCATGGACTGAGGCACCTGGAGAGCTACAGTCCATGGGGTTGCGAAGAGTCAGACATGATTGATCAAATACACACATAAAAACACTACATGTTTGGAAGGATTAACTTGAGAATAGTATGAGGGGTGGGGAACACAGGGAAATGTGGTATAACTATATTGTTTATGGCTCGAAGATCTCGAATGAAATGGCTGCCTGCATTATGAAGTTTATGTACGGGAAGGACTGATGTGTTACAGGGATTTGGTCATGGGATTATGAGGCCCCTTTAGGGGTATGCCTTGGCAGGGGACACATTTTTTTCTAGGGCTTCAGGTCTGAGAAGGTTTTGCCTCAAGGGAGGCAAAGATTTACTAGAGTCTTGTTCTTCAGTCACTAAGACGTGTCTGACTCTTTGCAACCTCATTGACTACAGCACACCAGGCTTCTGTGTCCTTCACTGTCTGCTGGAGTTTGCTTAAACTCAGGTCCGTTAAGTTAGTGCTATCCAACCATTTCATCCTCTGTCACCCCATGGACTATAGCCCGCCAGCATTCTCTGTCCATGGGATTTCCCATACAAGACTACTGAAGTGGGTTGCCATTTCCTTCTCCAGGTGATCTTCCCATTCCAGGGATCAAATCCAGGGAATGAGGCACAGATTTTTATCTGTAGGAAGGTACTTAGAAACAGTATCTAAAAATGAAGTAAAGTTTGATTCACAGACCATTTGTTTCATGAGTTCATTGGGAGATTTCAGTAAATCAATTGAAATAGGCTTCCCTCTCTATTTGCTTAGTTTCAGACCTTTTAGCTTCTAATTATACACACAAAAAGACCAGTTTTGGAATTTCAAAAAACTCACTGTTGTGGTCAGATCAATTTTGTGCCATGAAATGATGGGACCAGATGCCATGATCTTAGTCTTTTGCATGATGAGTTTTAAGTCAACTTTTTCACTCTCCTCTTTCACTTTCATCAAGAGGCTCTTTAGTTCCTCTTCACTTGCTGCCATAAGGGTGATGTCATCTGCATATCTGAGATTATTGATGTTTCTCCTGGTAATCTTAATTCCATTTTGTGATTCATCCAGCCCAGCATTTTGCCTGATGTACTCTGCATGTAAGTTAAATAAGCATGGTGACAATATACAGTCTTGACGTACTCCTTTTTGCATTTTGAGCCAGTTATTTTTCCATGTCTGGTTCTAACTTTTGCTTCTTGACCTACACACAGGTTTCTCAGGAGTCAGGTAAGGTGGTCTGATATTCCCATCTCTTTAAGAATTTTCCAGTTTGTTTTGGTCCACAAAGTCAAACTGGAGGAGGAAATGGAAACCCATTTCAGTATCCTTACCTGGAGAATACCATGGACAGAGGAACCTAGTGGGCTACAGTCCATGGAATCTCAAAGATTTGGACACGACTGAGCAAATAACACACAGAGAAAGAGAGAGAGACAGAGAGAGAGAGAGAGTCAAAGGCTTTAGTGTAGTCTATGAAGCAGAGGTAGGTTTTTTTTTTTTTTTTTCCTGGAATTCCCTTGCTTTTTCTATGATACAACAGACGTTGGCAATTTGATCTCTAGTTCCTCTGCCTTTTCTAAATCTAGCTTGTACATCTGGAAGTTCTTAGTTCACGTGCTGTTGAAGCCTATTTTGGAGAATTTTGAGTATTACTTTCTTAACATATGAGATGAGTGTAATTGTGTAGTAGTTTGAATATTCTTTGGCATTGCCCTTCTTTGGGATTGGAATTGAAAACACCTTTCCCAGTCCTGTAGCCACCGATGTTTAATAACATAGTTCTTTTCAGATGGTCAAAAATAATTTGTCTTCTTTTTATTGTTTTAATACTTTAGGTTCAGGAAATATTAAATATGTTTAAATTTTAATGGGAAGAAGTCATATTAGACTTCTAAAATTGTATTTCTTAAAACTAGAGGCTTTAGGGACTTCCCTGGTGGTTCTGTGGCTAAGACTCTGCTCTCCCAATGCAGAGGGCCCAGATTTGATCTCTGGTCAAGGAACTAGATCCCATATGCTAAAGGCTTAATATTATTGGATAAATAAGAATAAAATAAAAGGATAAATAGCAATAAAAATAAAAATTACTATGTCATATCACAACAGATGTTAGACTTTCAGATTAGAAAGAGAATATAAACTTTATTTAGTTTTAAGGCATAAAATTCAATAATCCAATGTCAGATTTTTCTGGCATTTTAGATATAGAAAACATTGTAAAGATATGACATTTATTTCTTAAAATTTTAAGACTGCAGTTATTAAAATAATAAGCCTAGGTATATAATAAGTCTTCATTATACAATGAAATTTAGCTTAAAATTAATAAGCATCCTGAAACTGATTTTTATATCTTGAGCCAAAATTTAAGAACAACAAGCCTTACTCAAGTCTGAGATCAGGAAATGATTTAAGAGGAAATGTGTAAGAACTGTGACAGTGACTTTATAAGGAGAAAATAGCATCAAACCAACATAACTGTTTCTCTCACAATTCAACTTCTCTTCAGGAAAAGTGACTTGTTTTCATATATAACATGAAAAAACAAAGCATTAGAAATTTTAGGATAGAAATCTAGGAATGAATATCAGTTCAGTTCAGTTGCTCAGTTGTGTCCGACTCTTTTCCTACTCTTTGCGACCCCATGATTGCAGCACGCCAGGCCTCCCTGTCCATCACCAACTCCTGGAGTTTACTTAAATTCATATCCATCGTGTTGGTGATGCCATCCAGACATCTCATCCTCGGTCGTCCCCTTCTCCTCCTGCCCCCAATCCCTCCCAGCATCAGAGTCTTTTCCAAAGAGTCAACTCTTCGCATGAGGTGGCCAAAGTACTGGAGTTTCAGCTTTAGCATCATTCCTTCCAAAGAAATCCAAGGGCTGATCTCCTTCAGAATGGACTGGTTGGATCTCCTTGCCGTCCAAGGGACTCTCAAGAGTCTTCACCAACACCACAGTTCAAAAGCATCAATTCTTCAATGCTCAGCTTTCTTCACAGTCCAACTCTCACATCCATACATGACCACTGGAAAAACCATAGCCTTGACTAGATGGACCTTTGTTGGCAAAGTAACGCCTCTGCTTTTTAATATGCTATCTAGTTGATCATAACTTTCCTTCCAAAGACTAAGCATCTTTTAATTTAATGGCTGCAGTCACCATCTGCAGTGATGAACTCTGAAAAAATAATTTTTGTGGCTAGTTTCTAGCTCTGTTCTTTTAAGACTTTTTCAAATTCTTCAGAGAAAGCTCAAGTTCCTGTCATAATCATTTGCTAATGTACCTAGGTTATGTAAAAAAAAAAAAAAAAAAAAGAAGACTACCTTGACAGTAATTAGCTTTTTTACTTTGCCTAGATCTTGTCAAATTCTGTGTATGCCCTGTTTCATTTTATGTCTATGGTCTCATCAATCTCTAATAGAAAGTAAAATAAATTATATTTTCCCCTATCTCCTCTATTATTGCATCCATCACAACTTGAGTGACTTGATAATAAAATATACTAGATCATTTTCCCAATAACATTTCCCAAGCTATGAAATTCTTAATGAGGTGTAAAACTTTCTGCCCTAAGTACATTATTTAACTTGTAGAAAGTTAACATAATGATCTGAATTTATCCCAAATTTCCTGGAAACCTATCTGGAGCCATTTTGCAGGGCTGTCTCTAATATCTTGACTTTTAGACATTTTTCACGTCATTATCAGTATCAGTCTGATACCAGACCAGAAATAACAGGGTCTTAAATGTGCATTCTTGATCTAATTGGCAACTTATAGTTCTGACTCTACTCTCCTTAGTTAAATGAGAGTCAATAATATGCTCATTCTTGATTTAAAGATGTATCATTCAGGGAATTTTGAGACTTTTCTGTTCAGTGTGTTGATGTCTGAAATAATTCTGTTACTCTTGTCACGTCTACCTAAGCCCGAATTTCTAAAATATATGCTGGAAAATACCATATTCTGGGGTTGTAATTTGCAAACTTGTGAAAAGAAGACAAATACTATAGCAATTTTTCTATTAACTATTTTAAACATTCATTATTGCTATTAAATATTTTAAATATTTAAAAGAAAACATGCAAATTCTGATGAAAATAACCATGTTACAAGGGAAAATACTATAAATAACAGAGAATACACATAATTTTAATGGATTTAGTTTCATAAGCTTGTCTGTATATTCTTTGGTTGTTTGATGTATACAAAAACATCTTCTGGAAATAATACCAAATGTGTTTTTTCTTATCTAACTCTAATGGCTTTTTTTTTTTTTTGNTGTTACAAGGGAAAATACTATAAATAACAGAGAATACACATAATTTTAATGGATTTAGTTTCATAAGCTTGTCTGTATATTCTTTGGTTGTTTGATGTATACAAAAACATCTTCTGGAAATAATACCAAATGTGTTTTTTCTTATCTAACTCTAATGGCTTTTTTTTTTTTTTGCGTACATTACACTGGCAAGGCCCTATAGAAAAACGTTGAATAGAAGTAGTACTAGTAGATTTTGTTGTTAATTTCAAAATGAAAATGATTCAACAAAATTTTATATTTGCTTTATGAATGTATGAAGTGGTTTATATAATTAAAAGTTTTCCTTTAAGTCCAACTTACTTTTGATGCATTACCAACTATATATTTGATACTTTTATTTTTTTTATTCATTTCTGTTTCACATACTTTTTTATATTTGGTTGCTAATATTTTCTTACAATTAATTTTCCTTACTGTATCATCCTTTCCAGGTTTTGTATCAATGTTATATTTGCCTCACTAAAATACTTGGAAGACATGATCTCTTTTTCCATTCTCTGGTGATAGTCTTTTTGTTTTACTTTAAATATTTTCTACTTATGTTTTCAAATCATTGTTATATTAAAGAATATTAATATTAATGATTATTTTCACGTCTACTAAATACTTAGCTGTGATCCATCCATCTAAAGATATCTGTAGTACCTGGCGGCCAGTTTCTAATGTTTGTTTTTCTCCCTGTAACTTCTTTATAAGTTTGCTACTTTTCTTTACTGTCAAGTGCTGTATGTATATACACAAAAAATCAAAGAATCTAATATTATCTCTTTCTAGTGATAATTTATTTTGAGAGTTTGTTGGCATTTACATTAGAAAATCAACTTAATTCAATTGGATATTTCATTGATTCATATCTAGGTTTTAGCCTTTGTATCATCTTTTCTATTTCCAGTTTCTCTGACTCCTAGGATATAGTTCTTCAGAAATTCAGTTGAGAGTCCATTAATTTGCCAGAGTTCCCTGTTTTTGTTTGCCCTTAAAGTCAAATTGTTATCTTTCATGCTCTGTTTAACTTCTAAACGTACTATAATTATTTTTTACTCACCTAGCACATTTCAGTTCACTTCAGTTCAGTGGCTCAGTCGTGTCTGACTCTTTGCGACCCCATGAATCGCAGCACGCTAGGCCTCGCTGTCCATCACCAACACCCGGAGTTCACTCAAACTAATGTCCATCGAGTCGGTGATGTCATCCAGCCATCTCATTCTCTGTCGTCTCTTTCTCCTCCTGCCCCCAATCCCTCCCAGCATCAGTCTTTTCCAGTGAGTCAACTCTTCCCATGAGGTGGCCAAAGTATTGGAGTTTCGGCTTTAACATCAGTCCTTTCAATGAACACTCAGGACCAATCTCCTTTAGAGAGCACTGGTTGGATCTCCTTGCCATCCAAGGGACTCTCAAGAGTCTTCTCCAAGACCACAGTTCAAAAGCATCAATTCTTCCGTGCTCAGCTTTCTTTATAGTCCAACTCTCACATCCATACATAACCACTGGAAAAACCATAGCCTTGATGAGCGCATTTAGAAATCAGCAAATAACTACTAAGGGAAAAGTGGCACACAATAGTGGCCATGCCTGAACTTTCCTGCCTTGTGGTCCCACATGTGCCCTCCAGTTCTGACTAGTTTTGAGAAGAATATTCATTTTTCCACCAAGCCATATGGTACCAGCAGAAGTTCTGCTTAGTTCCCATGTTATTAGCTTTTTAAGTTCTCAGACTCCTACTTGATGTTGCTTATAGTTGGTAGAAACTTCGAGGAGGAAAGAAAAAGTTGTGTGTAATTTTGAGCTGACTTTCATGAGTTTACCTTTATTCTAGGATCTTATTCTTTCAGATCTTAGCTGCCTTAGAAGCTATACGTATATTCCAGTACTTATTTTGATATTTTATGCAACTTTTTTCTGGTGCTCCTGGTGAGGGGTTTAGTTAGCAACAAGTTATTGCATTGTAAATGGAAGTAAAATACTCCATGTTACTTTCTATCTTTAAATATATCATTTATTTCCTTATTAATGTTATGCATCTAATACAGTTTCATTTTTTAATTTTTTTAAGAATTTATTATCAGAGCACATAATTGAGTCTGCTGGTCCTATCATGCATGTATATTGAGAGTGTTCTATACATAAAATATGTATCTTAATGTATTTATTATGAAACAGCCTATAATAATATTAGATATAAGAGCCAAAATTAAGTATCATGGATTTTATGAAATCCTAAAACTTGATGAAGCACAAGTTGGAATCAAGATAACTGGGAAAATATCAATAACCTCAGATATGCAGATGACACCACCTTTATGGCAGAAAGTGAAGAACTAAAGAGCCAGTTGAAGAAAGTGAAAGAGGAGAGTGAAAAAGTTGGTTTAAAGCTCAACATTCAGAAAACGAAGATCATGGCATCCGGTCCCATCACTTCATGGCAAATAGATGGGGAAACAGTGGAAACAGTGGCTGACTTTATTTTTTGGGGCTCCAAAATCACTGCAGATGGTGACTACAGCCATGAAATTAAAAGACGCTTAATCCTTGGAAAGAAAGTTACGAATAACCTATCAGTTCAGTTCAGTTGCTCAGTCGTGTCTGACCCTTTGCGACCCCATGAATTGCAGCACGCCAGGCCTCCCTGTTCATCACCAACTCCCAGAGTTCACGCAGACTCACCTCCATCGAGTCCGTGATGCCATCCAGCCATCTCATCCTCGGTCGNTTCAAAAGCATCAATTCTTCGGCGCTCATCTTTCTTCACGGTCCAACTTTCACATCCAAACATGACCACAGGAAAAACCATAGCCTTGACTAGACTGGACCTTAGTCGGCAAAGTAATGTCTCTGCTTTTCACTATACTATTTAGGTTGGTCATAACTTTTCTTCCAAGGAGTAAGCATCTTCTAATTTCATGGCTGCAGTCATCATCTGCAGTGATTTTGGAGCCCCCCAAAATAAAGTCTGACACTGTTTCCCCATCTATCTCCCATGAATAACCTATACAGCATATTAAAAAGCAGAGACATTACTTTGCAAACAAAGGTCTATCTACTCAAGGCTATGATTTTTCCAGTAGTCATGTATGGATGTGAGAGTTGGACTATAAAGAAAGCTGAGCACCGAAGAATTGATGCTTTTGAACTGTGATGTTGGAGAAGACTCTTGAGAGTCCCTTGGACTTCAAGGAAATCCAACCAGTCCATCCTAAAGGAGATCAGTCCTGGGTGTTCATTCGTAGGACTGATGTTGAAGTTGAAACTCCAATACTTTGGCCACTTGATGCAAAGAGCTGACTCATTGGAAAAGACCCTGATCCTGGGAAAGATTGAGGGCTGGAGGAGAAGGGGATGACAGAGCATGAGACGGTTAGATAGCATCATGGACTCAATGGACATGAGTTTGGGTAAACTCCTGGAGTCAGTGATGGATAGGAAGGCCTGGTAAGCTTGTGGTCCATGGGGTCGCAAAGAGTCAGACATGACTGAATGATTGAACTGAGTTTTTTACATGATTATATATGTATATTTTTGTTTAATCAGTTGGGTACAGAATATGAGTCAACAATCTACTTTCAAATTTTTGTCAGTCTTTTTGCAAATGACATTATATAATTTCTCACAGTAAAAATCACCTACTTATATAAAACATTTAATAAAACCTCATAAGAATAGTAATTTAGAAACATATAATTAAATGGTCAAACTCAATGTCAAATTGATTAAAATTAACATATAAATAGTAATTCATTTTTGGGAGGTTATGTTTGTAATTTACCATTTCTTACTGTTTTCAAGTTTATTATCTCCTAATAAATACAGAAAACCTATCTTTTAAATTTCTTTAAAGTGAGAAAAATTTACAATTCATTTATTGCTTCTTAAAACAAATCATTTAACCCCAAATGGAGTTCTCTCACATATTAATAATAATGGCCATAAGGAGAGAAGCTTAAATTTTAAACTAAACTTTGTATGTAGTTCTGAACAATTGGTGGCACTTTATAAACCCCATATTTTTGTTCTTTTTGTGTGTGGTTTGCAGATTGTCAGAAACTAGCCATTTGCTGACACCTCAAAGTGGTATGGACTCTGGTAGCTCTGAAGAATTCTATCAGGCTGTGCACCATGCTGAGCAAACATTCAGAAAAATGGAAAGTTATTTGAAGCAACAGCAACTCTGTGATGTTATCCTGATTGTTGGGAACCGAAAAATACCTGCACATAGGTATAGTAATCTATCTTTATCAGAAATACGAATTCATATATTTAAATGATGGTCTGGTATATAGAGTTCAAAATACTCTACAAGTAGAGAAATAAGAATCCATGTTTTTGAGGATGTTTGGGTAATTTTCTTGGTGAGAGTTATAATGCCATGTTAAGTCATCTTTTTAGGAAGTAAAGCAAATGTAAATAGTTCAGAAATATTTTTCCAATAAGGTTGAAAAATACCCCCATTTTATTGATTCATTATTGAGTCAAACTAATTGGGAAACAATTCTGACTTAGGAGTATGTACCTAAGCTCAGAAATGAGATATGCTTTTCTGTCAAAATTGAAAGAAAATCAGGTTATTTTTGGTATACACTGTTTATTTCAACTAGGAAATTCAATGTGATATCACAGGAAATTCATAGTGTCTTTATTTTAAATGTCTTAAAAGTTCCTTAATTTGTGACATACTGATATTATTTCTAAGGCCCAATATATTCAAACATTAATGCATTTTTAAATATTGCTTATTGTTTACTTATAAAACAATTCTAAGTAACATGAACTAGATATCTGATTATTTGTGTCCTATTGATATACTATTAGTTTATTTTTGAAAATTTGTTAAATTTGATGTTGATTTTTTTCTCAATTTTTCTATTTATTTTTTGAAATTTTTATGAGAAAACAATTTAAATTTAATTTTTGATACTGATTATTTTAAATAGTTGAATATATGGACAAATCGCCTTAGGCTGCCTTGATGTATGCCATTTAATACCATTAATACTGATGAGTAAATAGAAAATAATAAACTATGTATATAAATATTTACAATGTACCTCTCTTTCCCATATTTTTAAATTTATATTGCATATCTAGATAATATATATGCACCTAAGTGCAAACTATTAAAAGAATTCCAAAATATAAGGCTATATTTCTATTATGATAAGAATGTTAAATCATGGACATTGTATTTAAACCAATACACTAAAAATGCATAGATAAGAATATTTGACACTAAATAATTAATCTAGATCTAATTCATCAACTAACTATGACAGCAATTCTAATAATACAGTAGTGATAGTCACTAAATTGTGTCCAATTCTTTGTGACCCCAAGGACTAAAGCATGCCAGGCTCCTCTTTTCATGGATTTCTCCAGACAAAAATACTGGAGTGGGTTGCCATTTCCTTCTCCAATAATACAATATTCACACTTATTTTGCAAGCACTTCTATGAAATCGCATTATCATTACCAATAGAACAATTGTATTATCATTATTATTGAGACAGTGTTGCACTATGTGTGACAAATATGTAGATTATTCTAACCTATCATCTAAATGGCATCTAGATAAAAATTCTGTTAACAAGTGATTTTAATTTCATTATGTAGCTGTTTATTTTAATTACCCA
>SJYX01000491.1:207329-234122 GCA_006410675.1 Oreotragus oreotragus
AGTTCCTCTTCATTTTCTGCCATAAGAGTGGTATCATCTGCATATCTGAGGTTATTGATATTTTTCCTGGCAATCTTGATTCCAGCTTGTGCTTCTTCTAGCCCAGTGTTTCTCATGATGTACTCTGCATATAAGTTAAATAAGCAGGGTGAAAATATACAGCCTTGACGTACTCCTTTTTCTATTTGGAACCAGTCTGTTGTTCCATGTCCAGTTCTAACTGTTGCTCCCTGACCTGCATATAGGTTTCTCAAGAGGCAGGTCAGGTAGTTTGGTATTCCCATCTCTTGAAGAATTTTCCATAGTTTATTGTGATCCACACAGTCAAAGGCTTTGGCATTGTCAATAATGCAGAAATAGATGTTTTTCTGAAACTCTCTTTCTTTTTTGATGATCCAGTCGATGTAGGTGATTTGATCTTTGGATCCTCTTCCTTTTCTAAAACCAGCTTGAACATCTGGAAGTTCACAGTTCATGTATTGCTGAAGCCTGTCTTGGAGAATTTTGAGCATTACTTTACTAGCATGTGAGATGAGTGCAATTGTGTGGTGGTTTGAGCATTCTTTGGCATTGTCTTTCTCTGGGATTGGAATGAAAACTGACCTTTTCTTGTCCTGTGGCCACTGCTGAGTTTTCCAAATTTACTGGCATATCGAGTGCAGCACTTTCACAGCATCATCTTTCAGGATTTGAAACAGCTCAACTGGAATTCCATCACCTCCACTAGCTTTATTCATAGTGATGCTTTCTAAAGGCCCACTTGACTTCACATTCCAGGATATTTGGTTCTAGGTGAGTGATCACACCATCATGATTATCTTGGTTGTGAAGATGTTTTTTGTACAGTTCTTCTGTGTATTCTTGCCACCTCTTCTTAATATCTTCTGCTTCTTTTGCTGCTGCTAAGTTACTTCAGTCATGTCTGACTCTGTGTGACTCAATAGACTACAGCCCACCAGGCTCCACCGTCCCTGGGATTCTCCAGGCAAGAACACTGAAGTGGGTTGCCATTTCTTTCTCCAATGCATGAAGTGAAAAGTGAAAGTGAAGTTGCTCAGTCATGCCCAACTCTTAGCGACCCCATGGATTGCAGCCTGCCAGGCCAGAAGGAAATGGCAACCCACTCCAGTGTTCTTGCCTGGAGAATCCCAGGGACAGAGGAGCCTGGTGGGCTGCCATCTATGGGGTCACACAGAGTCGGACACGACTGAAGCAACTTAGCAGCANGAAAAGTGAAAGTGAAGTTGCTCAGTCATGCCCAACTCTTAGCGACCCCATGGATTGCAGCCTGCCAGGCCAGAAGGAAATGGCAACCCACTCCAGTGTTCTTGCCTGGAGAATCCCAGGGACAGAGGAGCCTGGTGGGCTGCCATCTATGGGGTCACACAGAGTCGGACACGACTGAAGCAACTTAGCAGCAAGCTCCTCCGTCCATGGGATTTTCCAGGCAAGAGTACTGGAGTGGGTTGCCATTGCCTTCTCCATATGCTTCTGTTAGGTCCATAACATTTCTGTCCTTAATCAAGCCCATCTTTTCATGAAATGTTCCCTTGGTATCTCTAATTTTCTTGACGAAATCTCTAGTCTTTCTCATTCTGTTGTTTTCCTCTATTTCTTTGCTTTGATTGCTGAGGAAGGCTTTCTTATCTCTCCTGGCTGTTCTTTGGAACTCTGCATTCAGATGCTTATCTCTTTCCTTTTCTCCTTTGCTTTTTGCTTCTCTTTTCACAGCTATTTGTAATGCCTCACCAGACAGCCATGTTGCTTTTTTGCATTTCTTTTCCATGGGGATGGTCTTGATCCCTGTCTCCTGTACAATGTCACAAACCTCTGTCCATAGTTCATCAGGTACTTTATCTATCAGATCTAGTCCCTTAAATCTATTTCTCACTTCCACTGTATAGTCATAAGGCATTTTATTTAGGTCATACCTGAATGGTCTAGTGGTTTTACCTACTTTCTTCAATTTATGTCTGAATTTGGCAATAAGGAGTAAATTATCTGAGCCACAGTCAGCTCCCAGTCCTGTTTTTGCTGACTGTATAGAGCTTTTCCATCTTTGGCTGCAAAGAATATAATCAATCTGATTTCAGTGTTGACCATCTGGTGATGTCCATGTGTAGAGTCTTCTCTTGTGTTGTTGGAAGAGTGTGTTTGCTCTGACCAGTGCGTTCTCTTGGCAAAACTCTATTAGCTTTTGCCCTGCTTCATTCTGTACTCCAAGGCCAAATTTGCCTGTTACTCTAGGTGTTAATTTGCTTCCTACTTTTGCATTCTTGTCCCCTATAATGAACAGGACATCTTTTTTGGGTGTCATCAGTAATTATTCTAAATATCATTGGATTAAATTGTTTAATACAAAGGCATAGAGTGGCTGAATGACTTAAAAACTAAGACTNTAGGTGTTAATTTGCTTCCTACTTTTGCATTCTTGTCCCCTATAATGAACAGGACATCTTTTTTGGGTGTCATCAGTAATTATTCTAAATATCATTGGATTAAATTGTTTAATACAAAGGCATAGAGTGGCTGAATGACTTAAAAACTAAGACTCAATTATATTCTGTCTACAAGAGCTTTAAGAAAACACATAGTCTCAAAGTAAATGGATAGAGAAAGTTATTCGAAGCAAATGAAAATAAAAAGAGATCAAAGTAGCTATATTTATTTCAGACAGGATAGACTTTAAGCCAAAAATCGTAACAAGAAACAAATACAGTCATGATATATTGATAGAAGTGTCAATTCATCAATAAAATATGACAATTATAAAAGTATTATGGTAATCCTTTCACTATATGTATATATATATATATATATATGTATCACATTCACACATTGTATAACAACAATGAGCTTCATAGGTAGCTCAGCTGGTAAAGAAACCACCTACGATGCAGGAGAATCTTGTTTGATTCCTCGGTTGGGAAGATTCCCTGCAGGAGGGATAGGCTACCTACTCCATTATTCTTGAGCTTGCCTGATGGCTCAGATGGTTAAAAAAAACTGCCTCCAATGCGAAAGACCTGGGTTCGATTCTGGGATAGGAATATCTCCTGGAAGAGGGCATGGCAACCCACTCAAATATTCTTGCCTGGAGAAT
This sequence comes from Oreotragus oreotragus, assembly GCA_006410675.1. Lineage (NCBI taxonomy): Eukaryota > Metazoa > Chordata > Mammalia > Artiodactyla > Bovidae > Oreotragus > Oreotragus oreotragus. Next base: position 210,433 of record SJYX01000491.1, read on the forward strand.
TCCAATGGGCAGAAGAGCCTGGTGGGCTGCAGTCCATGTGGTCACAAAGAGTCAAACATGACTGAGAGACTAAGCACAGCACAGCACATATCAAAAATATCTTAACAAAACTAAGCTAGGGAAGATAAGAGAAGCTGTAAACTGTTTTTTTTCCTCCCCATTGTTTAGATATCATTTAAATATCCTCTTTATTCTTACTGTGAATATACAGCAACCAGTGAAGCATCTTTCCTTGTCTTAATGAAAACAGATGTTTATCAAACATATTGTAGCATTGGTCTATGCCCTGCTGGTGATGCAAAATAATTATAAAACATGCTCATTTTCCTTGTGAAGCTTCCAGCTATCTTGAAGGGGAAAGAATAATCCATAAGACAATGTACTTGTGTTTGTAAATAACTACAACTGAAATATATGGCTTTGATTCCAAATACAAGAAACAATGAAAGAAATGAGTACTATATGAGAGTATTACAAAAGTGTTTTTCAGGAGAAATTGAGATCAGCCTAACGAAAGAGAACAAATATGCTATTTTAGATAGACTAGTATGGAAAATGGAAAAGTAAATAATTTGCAGTTTTGAAAATTATGATGTACCAGCTTAGCTAATGTGGAGCAATATAGAAAGTAAGCTACAACATTAAGGCAAATGTGATTATGATAAACCTTTATATCTGGTAGAGAGGTTTGCATTGGAATTATGTGTACAATTAAAAGTTCACATAGGTTCTTGAATAGGGGAGTAACATACTCAGATTATAATGCTGTGCTTAGTCATTCAATAGTGTCTGATTCTTTGAAACCCCATGTGCTGTAGCCCACCAGGCTTCTCTGCCCCTGGGGATTTTCCAGGAAAAAAGACTGGAGTGGGTTGGCATGCCCTCCTCCAGAGGATCTTCCCACCCAGGTATCAAACCCAGGACTCCCACATTGCAGGTGGATTCTTTACCAAATGAACCCCAGGGAAGCCAAGAATACTGGTATGGATAGACTATCCCTTCACCAGAGGATCTTCCCCACCCAGGAATGGAACTGGGGTCTCCTGAATTGCAGGTTGATTGTTTACCAGCTGAGCTAATCAAATCAGTAATAATAATAGCTTCTCTGGAGACTCTGATGGTTAAAAACCTGCCTGCAGTGTGGGAGACCCAGATTTGATTTCTGGGTAGGGAAGATACCCTGGTAAAGGAAATGGCAATCCACTCCAGTATTCTTAACTGGAAAATCCCATAGACAGAGGAGCCTGGTGGGCTACATGGAGTTGCAAAGAGTCAGACACTACTGAGAGACTAACACTTTTGCTTTCAATAATACTAGTTAACACTCACTGTATTGCTTATCTGCCAAATCCTATTTGAAGTGTATCTCATATACTGACTCACTTTGTCCTGAAAAGGAAGAAAATTATTTTTCCACTTTTTCTCTCATAGAATAGAAAATGGAGAAATTAAGAATTCACCCAAATTATGCACTACATAAGTGGTGGAAATAAATTCAAACCTAGGCTGTCTGGCTATAGAAGTAATGCTTTAATGACTACAATAGTCTGCTTAGCATAATTTACAAAGACAGTCTAAAAAATAGCACAGGTTTAGAAAATGTAGGAAAGTCTTCCCTCGTGGCTCAGATGGTAAAGTGTCTGTTGCAATGCAGGAGACACGGGTTTTTTCCCTTGGTTGGGAAGATACCCTGGAGAAGGAAATGGCAACCCACTCCGGTACTCTTGCCTGGAAAATCGCATGGACAGAGGAGCCTGGTAGGCTACAGTCCATGGGGTCACAAAGAGTCAGACATGACTCTCATTTAGAAAATGTACAAAAGATGGGCAGAGCAAAAACTAGCTACTGCACCCAGGAAGCTGTTATACTTAATCCAGGCGTGAAATGAGGACTATGTAAACACTGAAAAAGAGATGGATTGAGAAATACTTTGAACAGTGTCATTAGTCAGGATCTTTGGATGCAGTGTAGAGACTGGAATTCAGGTGTGCAAGTTTTATTTATAAAGTATTTTCAGAAGAGGAGGATAGGATAGAAGAAGGAGAAAATCCAGGATGTGGTCTTAGCAGGTCCGTCATTTCATCTTTAACTCCTAGTCATACCTTGAGGAAAAGGGACAGCCTTCACACCTTGGTTCTATTAATCATCATTGTTGGACCCACTCACAAGCTGAGAGTTGGGAAGGCTGTAGAATTTTGGAGATGAGGTAAGAGTAGCCGGAGCACATGGAGTGAGGCAGCCTCTCTTAGACCAAGTGCAATTGGTCTACACAGAAAGGGCAACTGGAAGCAGTTAGGTGTCAATATCACTGGTGCTGGAAACATAGGTGTACCTCATAAAAGGGGTCTGGGCACAGGAATCATACAGTCCAATTCAAGAGGAAAGATGGATCTTGTGTCATATTTATACAGACAACAATGCCAGAAGACATAAGCGATGACTTCATAATACTGTGAAAATTCAATATATTTGTGATACGCCACGTAGAATTAGGGAAGTAAAAATAAAAGAGCCCTCCCAGTGAATACTCTGAGTTTAGTTGAGGACATACCAGAATGCTACTCGGATATTTAGTGAGCAGTTTCTACAGGCATTCTAGATAAGGTGCTAGATTAAAATCACAATAAATGTTATAATTAAGGCCATGCTCAAACTTGGTTCTGAAACAGTGAGTGTTAAGGCCAAAATTTAGAGACCCAAGAAAAAAAACCTGGAGGCAGTGAAAGGTCAAGAAGTAAGAGTAAGAAAAGTCAAAGAATTTGAGGAAAACCAGGCTAAGGAAGTTTACCCTGCCTTAGCTAAAATGGGATTTAAAGAAGGCATGGGAAGTCCACAGTGTCAAACTCCAAAATAAACTGGAGTAGGACTTAGACAGGTTTAATAGCTTTGTAAGGAAATGCATTTGTAGTGACCTCAATAAGAGACTTTTCTAGAGTGACTGCAAGCATTCACTTATTTATGCAGTTTTTGCTTCTGCTTCTCTTGCATTAATAGAAGCTATATACTCACCTATGAAGATATTACTCTCTGTTATGCATTGCACTCCTCTTTTAACATCTAATTCAAATTTTATGTGCCACTAAATCTAAATGCAATATAAACTTTTTTGTACTTCTCTTGCTGAGTTAGCAGTATTTTGTATTTTATAGCTGATGGATAAGATTTCGTATCATTATTTAAGATAAAATTCTGTAGGTTTTGTAATATTTTCCTCTATATGGATGTTGCCTGGTTGCAAATAAAGCCCTTATATACTTAAACTGGTTAACTGTCTAACTTTATGTCAGTATATTTCTTATGCTCCAGAAAAAAAAAGTATATATATATATACATATATATATATATATATCTATCTGTGGCTTATGATCATTTACTTTGGTTTTCAGTTATATTTAGTTCTTTTGATAAAACTGATTAACATTGATTTGTCTAATCAGTGTATAACAAATATTTAAAGCTATCTGTACCTCAATTATTTTGTCACCTATGGTAATATAAAGAGTTGACATGTTTAAGTACTAACTATCCATTTAAATATGTAGCAAACTGATAACTTTAAATATATCTAACATGTTACCAATTAGGCTATTAATATTAATAGTTAACATCATGAATCACATCCCTAAATTCATGAAGTATATACTAAGGCTTTTTTCCAGTTGAAAAAGTCATAAACTTATGAATCATAAACACCATAAATCATAAAGTTATACTGATACTACTAATTTCAATCCAATTTAAACAGAAGAGCTTCATAAATAATTCAGAAAACTGATTAAAACACACATCTTAACTACAATTCAGGTATCAAATTTTTTTTTTTTTTTACAATTCTCTATTCATTTAGAATCAGAACATATTGTCAAATATTTTACTCATTCATCTTAAAATATATTCCCACTTAGGATCTTAAAGTATACAAAAATCTTAACAATCATTAAAACAACAATAAATCATCAGAAAATTGAAATAGCTGAATGTTTTTAAAGCTATCAAAAAGTTGTGGCAAAACAATAAAAATTAAAAATAACTAAACACTAAAGTAATATTCTCTTTTTAGCTTCTACTTTTATTTTAATGGTGTGAGTTGACCATAATGTCCATTTTACAAGTGAGACTTAATGATACATGGGAGAAAGGCTGGAGAATGTAAATCTACATTCAAGAGCAAAATTAGTCAACTCAACCTGGAAACAAGGCCATTAAAGCAAGTATGAAAGATAAACTAAAATATCTATACTGCTGCTGCTGCTAAGTCGCTTCAATCATTTCGACTTTGTGTGACCCCATAGACGGCAACACACCAGGCTCCCCCGTCCCTGGGATTATCCAGGCAAGAACACTGGAGTGGGTTGCCATTTCCTTCTCCAATGCATGAAAGTGAAAAGAGAAAGTGAAGTCGCTCAGTCGTGTCCAACCCTTTGCGACTCCATGGACTGTAGCCCACCAGGCACCTCTGCCCATTTGATTTTTCAAGCAAGAGTACTGGAGTGGGGTGCCTTGCCTTCTCTGAAAATATCTATAGAAAAACATAAATATGATAAATAATGTAAGTTGATATTAACAGAGATTTGGAAAAAATGTTGACTCACTAGAAGTCTTCTGCAATAAAACACAAAGCAAAAGAAAAATTGAGTGTAAACTGAGCTCACTCAACATGTAAGGTACTCTCAATTATTGGAACATACGTAGAATTAAAGTCCAAAAAAGAGTTAGAAGATGAATTGGGTGAAAAAATGAGGTACAAGTAACAGACAATTTTCTAAATTTGATGAAAAAAAACCCATCCACCTCTCCAGGAAGCTCAGAAAATGGTAAGAAGAATAACAAAGTAACCATATAACTTAAGCCATAATAGGCCAACTCTAAATCTTAAAATAAATTGAAGAAAACTAAAACAATTAGAGATAAAGGACATAGTAAAACAGGGAAACAATTATAAGAATGAAAAATAATTTCTATTAGAAACAATAGAGTCTTGAGTATAATAGAATATTAGTTTTCTAGCTCAAAAATTTTTTTTTCTCTCAATCTAGAATTCTAGAATCAAGTGAATTCTATATCAAGTGAAGTAACTATATTTTCAATGCAGCTAAATTAAGATATTTTTATATAAATGAAAACTGACAGAATTTATTATCATCAGACATTCTTTACAAGAAATACTAAAGAAGTTTCTTTTACTTGAAGGGTATTGATATCCTTCAGTAGCTTTATCTTTTATTTTATTTTATTTTATTTTTTATTTTTTTTTGTATTTATTTATTTTTTTACACGAACTCCCAAACATGAACCCCCCTCCCACCTCCCACCCCACATCTTCCTCTTTAGAACAGAATTGAGTCATTTTTACTTTCACACATATATTCTTTGGGCTTCCCTGATAGGTCAGTTAGTAAAGAGTCCACCTACAGTGCAGGAGACCCCAATTTGATTTTGGCATTGGGAAGATCAACTGGAGAAGGGACAGGCTACCCACTCCAGTATTCCTGGGCTTCCCTCGTGGCTCAGCTGATAAAGAACCCACCTGCAATGCGGGAGACCTGGGTTCAATCCCTGGGTTGGGAAGATCCCTTGGAGAAGGGAAAGGCTATCCACCCCAGTATTTTGGCCTGGTGAATTCCACGAATTGTACAGTCCATGGGGTCACAAAGAATCGGACACAACTGAGTGACTTTCATTTTCACTTTCAAATATTCTTTAAAATGATTCTTGACTGAGTAAGAAGAAAGTAAGGAGTAGGACTAAGAAAAATTATGCTGTTGCAAGGTTCTTGCAGTGTTCATGAAGCATTAAGTAAGTAAGTAAGTAAGTAAAGTCACTCAGTCGTGTCCGACTCTTTGTGACCCCATGGACTGCAACCCACCAGGCTCCTCAGTCCATGGGATTCTCCAGGCAAGTACACTGGAGTGGGTTGCCATTTCCTTCTCCAGGGGATCTTCCCGACCCAGGGATCGAACCCAGGTCTCCCGCATCAGAGGCAGACGCTTTAACCTCTGAGCTACCAGGGATGAAGCATTTAGTTGGTACAAAAGGAAATGAAGGAAATGCTAAATCAATATAACTAGGTTTAAACACATCTTTATTAATCAAAATATGAACCATTACAATCAACACGTTTTTGCCAATGAGAGATGTCTGTTTATTCCTGTAGGGTAAAAATCCATGCTTCAGGATTTCACAAACTCTTGGAAAGTATTTTCTGCCCCCTGCTGGTTGTGGAAGCATTTTACCTGCAAAAAAGTTGTCCAGATGCTTGCAGAAATGGTAGTTGATTGGTGAGAGAGGTCAAATGAATATGGCTGATTAGGCAAAATTTCGTAGCTCAATTTCTTCAACTTTAAAGCTTGGTTGTGTGACATGCAGTCAGGCATTGAACAATGGAGAGGAATCAGGCCCTTTCGGTTAACCAATGCCAACTGTAGGCATTACAGTTTTCGGTGCATCTCACTGATTTTCTGAGCATAATTCTCAGATGTAATAGTTTCACTAGGATTCAGAAAGCTGTAGTGGATCAGGCCAGCAACAAACAGTGACCATGATATATATATATATATATATTTATTGGTGCATGTTTGACTTTTGGAAATGCTTTGGAGCTTCTTTTTGGTGTAACCAGGGAATTCCAAATGGCTCAAATGGTAAAGAGTTTGCCTGTGGTGCAGGAGAACTGAGTTCAATCCCTGGGTAGGGAAGACTCCCTAAGAAGGGAATGACTCCCCACACCAATGTTCTTGCCTGGAGAATTTGATGGACAGAGAAGCCTGGCAAGCTTCAGTCTATGGGATTACAAAGAGTAGGACTCAAGTGAACAGCAAACACTTTCACTCAGTCCAATTGCTGAGCTGGTTGTCATAATATAATTAACTTTTCAACTCACATCACAATCCAATCAAGAAAAGATTCATTGATATTGCAGAGAATAAGAGAAGACAACACTTTGAAACAAAGTTTTGTTTTTTTTTTTTTAATTTGGGATCAACTCATAAGGCACCCTCAGAGGGTGACGTGAGTTGAAAAGTTAATTATATTATGACACCCAGCTCAGCAATTGGACTGAGTGAAAGTGTTATGGGAAATAGATGGGGAAACAGTGGAAACAGTGTCAGACTTTATTTTTTTGGGCTTCAAAATCTGCAGATGGTAATTTCAGCCATGAAATTAAAAGACGCTTACTCCTATGAAGGAAAGTTATGACCAACATAGATAGCATATTCAAAAACAGAGACACAAAGTAATGTCTAGTCTAGTCAAGGCTATGGTTTTTCCAGTGGTCATGTATGGATGTGAGAGTTCAACTGTGAGGAAAGCTGAGTGCCAAAGAATTGATGCTTTTGAACTGTGATGTTGGAGAAGACTCTTAAGAGTCCCTTGGACTGCAAGGAACTCCAAACAGTCCATTCTAAAGGATATCAGTCCTGGATGTTCATTGGAAGGACTGATGCTAAAGCTGATACTCCAGTACTTTGGTCACCTCATGCAAAGAGTTGACTCACTGGAAAAGACTCTGATGCTGGGAGGGATTTGGGGGCAGGAGGAGAAGGGGACAGCAGAGGATGAGATGGCTTGATGGCATCACCAACTCGATGGATGTGAGTTTGGGTGAACTCTGGGAGTTGGTGATGGACAAGGAGGCCTGGCATGCTGCAATTTATGGGGTTGCAAAGGGTAGAAATTCAATGCATTTTAATTAAAATTCCATTTAATTTATTTGAAGAGATTGCATTAAATTTCATATGAAGAATAAAACTCCACTAATAGTTAAATGAAAGTAAAAATAAAAAGGGAGGATTTATTTCACTGCTTATAAAGACTATTTAGAATCATAGCTTTTTTCTAAAATGTATTGTATTAACACAAGGACAGGAAAATAAGGGGAAAAAAAAGTCAGCAACAGATCACAATACATTCAGGACTCGAATTTGAAATATACTTGGCACCATTAATTCACTGGGACAAATGAAAATCTTTAGTAATTTCATGGAACATGGACAAGTATATAGAGAAAAATACAATTCGAATCCTATCCGAAAGGATGAATGACTCAAATTTGAAAGAAAAGAAAAGAAAAAATATAGAAGAAAATGTAAGACAATACTCTGTGACCAAAGGTTGGGGCAGAATTTTCTAAATCAGTTTTTTAAAGTACACTTCATAAGGCAATAAATAGGTAGATGCATACATATGTATATATACATAATGGATGGATGATAGGCGGATGGATGGATGGATGGATAGACAGATAGTGTCCTTCATTGCATTCTTGTTGACACATTCATGGCCTAAATAAGATCCTGTGACTCTTTCAGGCTTGTTCTGAGCTCAGTCTCTGACTATTTTGCTGCCATGTTTACAAGTGATGTTTGTGAAGCCAAGCAAGAGGAGATCAAGATGGAAGGCATAGACCCCAATGCTCTCTGGGACCTTGTCCAGTTTGCATATACAGGTACAGTAAAAGGATTAGAATTTGATGTTAATATCTTGTGAATTTTAGAATTTTAATATATGTTTTAAAGCTAAAAACGAAAAACTGCTTAGCTTGTATCAGTCTTCTTTTTTAAGTTGAGACACTAACAGAGAAAAGTCAGACCACATTTTTCTTTGTCAACAAAATCACCAATGTAAATTATATATAAATGCTCTACTCCCTTCCACAAATAATTTAAACTGGTTTATAATAATAGTCAATGGATTGAGTTTGGAAGACAGGAAAGAAATTGTTAATTATTAAATAGAAGTTTGTTTATGTTCAAACTTAGAGCATTAGGAAGAAAAGCTATAATTTTCTTTCTTTTATGAAATGATGGGTTCAAATAATTATTTTATCCTTGTAACATGTTTATTTCAATATTAAAACCTTCACAGACAATTTAATGTGGACTCGACAAACAGCTTAAAAAGGAAAATGAAGACACTTAGAATTGTGAAAATGGCTATTTTTTAAGCATTTTTTTTCTTTTTTCTGATCGATTATGTTCATTTGTTGGCCTTTGCACCATATTATATTTAACACAAATAATTTAGCAAATAACTGTTAAATGTTACTCAATGTACAAGTATTAGCTGTGCCTCTGGAGAATAAACTAATGAATAAACCATGTCTTTGCCCTCCAGAAGCTCACAGTACAAGTGGAGTCAAAAAGTTAGACAAGGGATAAATATGATAGAATTTAAAATGGTAAGAGGAAATTAGAGGGCATAAAATCTGCTATTTAGAGCATTATTTTGACTCACATTTGTTTAAAACATCTTAATAACTTTCAAGATTAGTTAGAGAAGGGGACACATTATACTAAAATCTTGTGATAGAAGCAAAGGCAAATAGTAAGGATTGGTATAATATTTTAAAAAGTGACAGGTAGTTCATTTTGCCCTAACTCTTGATCATAGTATGAAATGAATAAAGAAAGAGAAGTTTGAGCCTGATTACCAAAGCAGCAAGACCCTAATTTAAGGAGCTGTGTTTTTGCAGCACTTCTGGTTACAGAGAAATGAGAGATGGCATTGTGAAGATCAGACTTTCCTGGTGGCTCAGTGGCAAAGAATTTGCCAGTAATACAAACTTGATCTCTGGGTCAGGAAAATCACCAGAGAAGGAAATGGCAACCCATTCCAGAAATCCCATGGACAGAAGAGCCTGGCGGGCTACAATCCATGGTGCTGCAAAAGAGTCACACACGATTTACTGAATAAACCACTACATTGTGAAGATTAGCCACTAGAACCAGATGCTATAAAACTAGTAGGAAGCTGTTCTCTTGGAGAATTTAACTTCTCACAAAGAGAAGTTTACTACATTAATGTTATACTTACTCAGTAAAAGAAACCATTTTGGAAAGAAAAATACACATGTTCTGGGTACTTGAATATCAAGGCAGCAATGTGATGGAAAGACTTAAACATTTTCCAGCCTCAGTAACTTTTAAATTACATTTTGTCAAAGCAAATATTTCAGTGGACAAAGTTAATCAGGTAAGCACATCTGTTTTCAAGGCTGTTGCAACAGGGAAGTGAGATAAGAATTCAGTCTTAATTTTGCTGAAACAAAGGGTTAGGGGAGTATTTTTAAGTTCTGGGGTAAAAGAGAACACAGGCCATTGCTTATTGGCTTTACCTAGAGGAAAAGTAAACTTTCTCCTCTTTGTGACAGAAGGTAGTTTCACAACTTGAAGCAAGGTGCCCACTCAAATTCTGCCCTTTCCATTAAAAAAAATAGAGATATACAAGTGCTATTTCCCTTGATGTTGGATTTTCAAAGAGATGGCTTTCAGGTCCTTGAGAAAAATCTTCCTGTTGTATAACTGGCAAGAAGCCAGTTTATTTTTTTTCTTTTAATAATTTGCATCTCAAAGAGGTAGAGGAAGATTTATAATTATAAGTTTTCTAAAGCAAATGCTCCAAGAAAAGGGAGATCAAAGGCCTTGAGTCAAGAAGTAGCCTTTTTAAATTTTAACAAAGCTGAGGGGACTTTAAGACCATCTTGTTTGATTTCAAATTGCAAGCAGCTTTCAGTTCAGTTCAGTCGCTCAGTCGTGTCCGACTCTTTGCGACCCCATGAATCGCAGCACACCAGGCCTCCCTGTCCATCACCATTTCCCGGAGTTCACTCAGACTCATCTCCATCGAGTCCGTGATGCCATCCAGCCATCTCATCCTCGGTCGTCCCCTTCTCCTCCCGCCCCCAATCCCTCCCAGCATCAGAGTCTTTTCCAATGAGTCAACTCTTCACATGAGGTGGCCAAAGTACTGGAGTTTCAGCTTTAGCATCATTCCTTCCAAAGAAATCCCAGGGTTGATCTTCAGAATGGACTGGTTGGATCTCCTTGCAGTCCAAGGGACTCTCAAGAGTCTTCTCCAACACCACAGTTCAAAAGCATCGATTCTTCGGTGCTCAGCTTTCTTCACAGTCCAACTCTCACATCCATACATGACCACAGGAAAAACCATGGCCTTGACTAGTTGGACCTTAGTTGGCAAAGTAATGTCTCTGCTTTTGAATATACTATCCAGGTTGGTCATAACTTTTCTTCCAAGGAGTAAGCATCTTTTAATTTCATGGCTGCAGTCACCATCTGCAGTGATTTTGGAGCCCAAAAAAATTCCTGTATGGTAGATTTTATTAGTTTATTATCTCTCATTTTAGACATGAAAACCTTAGTGAGGTAAAGTAACTTGTCCAAGATCACATTATGAGAGTCATTGAAATCTAGGACAGAGCTGAAGTCAGAGGAAATTGTCAAGGGATAAAATAGAGAGACTTTGTTTTGAATCTCTTTCAAAAAGGTCGCAAGTTCCTTGGGAAGGCTGGTGAAAACTAAGGCCGTCACTCCTCCTCTGCCTCAAGCACATATATGTGTAATATTTTTCATGTAATTTCAGGTGGTTGCTGACTTCTGAAGTCACCTGTGATATTGTGACATAGGATAAGAAATACATATTTGGTCTTTGTCCCAATTCTGGTACAGAACTCCTAAAACCCTTGGAATTTCCTCAGTGATAAGAGCAGTAAAGGTGTCTTAATATTTATAACAAACTCCTTTCAACCATGCCTGAATTTTTGTTAATGAGATGATTCTGGGAAAGAATCTAAGACTGGAGACTGGTTACCAGCAAAACCAATCATATGATTATAGGATTAGAACTTCCAGTCACACCCTGCTGACCTCCAGGAAGGGAAAAGAAGGGGCGGTTGAATCTATTGCTGATAGCTAATGATTTAATCAACCATTGTAACAGAGCAAAATCAGATAAAAATCAGAAAAGAGAATGGTATCAATTTAAAAAAAAATAAATTAGGATGAATCTCCATTGACATACCACACTCCATGGTTTACCTTAGGATTCACTCTTGGTGTTGTGCATTCTATGGGTTTGGATACCTGTATAATAATATGTATCAACCATTATAATGTCATACAGAGTGTTTTCACTGCCCTAAAAATCCTTTGTGCTTTCTCTATTTAACTTTCTTCCATCCCATCCCTGGTAGCAACTAATCTTTCTATTGTCTCTATAGTTTTGCCTTTTTCAGAAGGTCAGTGTAGCCTTTTCAGATTGGCTTTTTTCTCTTAGTAATATAAATGTAAGTTTCCTCATGTTCTTTTTTGGCTTCTTATCACTGAATATAGGTTTGGCCAAAAAGTTAATTTGGATTTTCCTGTACGATGCTGTGGAAAAACCTGAACAAACTTCTTGGCCAGCCCAATAGTATTCCTTTGTCTGGCTGTACCACAGTTTGTTCATTCACCTACAGAAGTACATCTTGGTTGCTTCCAAGTTTTGGCAGTTATGAATACAGTTGCTATAAACAGCTGTGTGCTGGTTTTTGTGTGGATGTAAGTTTTTACACCTTGTACAAATGTTAAAGAGTGTAGTTGCTGGACTGTATGTAAGAATATGCAAAAACCAACCAATCTGTCTTCCAAAGTGACTTACCATTTTGCATCCCTACCAGCAAGATAGGCAATTGCTGTTGCTCCACATCCTTGTCAGCATTTGGTCTTGTTAGCCACTCTAATAGTTGTAGTATCATTTCCCTGTTGACATGTATGGTGGAGCATCTTTTCATATGTCTGTCTGCCATTAGTGTATTTTTTTGGTGAAGTGTAAGGTCTTGGCCCATTTTTAAAGCTGAGTCTCAAGAGTTCTTTGCATGTTTCGGCTATTAGTCCTTCATCAGGTGTGTCTTATGCGAATGCTTTCTCAGTCTGTGCCTTTGTAAGTTTTTACACCTTGTACAAATGTTAAAGAGTGTAGTTGCTGGACTGTATGTAAGAATATGCAAAACCCAACCAATCTGTCTTCCAAAGTGACTTACCATTTTACATCCCTACCAGCAAGATAGGCAATTGTTGTTGCTCCACATCCTTGTCAGCATTTGGTCTTGTTAGCCACTCTAATAGATGTAGTATCATTTCCCTGTTGACATGTATGGTGGAGCATCTTTTCATATGTTTGTCTGCCATTAGTGTATTTTTTTGGTGAAGTGTAAGGTCTTGGCCCATTTTTAAAGCTGAGTCTCAAGAGTTCTTTGCATGTTTCGGCTATTAGTCCTTCATCAGGTGTGTCTTATGCGAATGCTTTCTCAGTCTGTGCCTTGTCTTCTCATTCTCTTGATTTTGTCTTAAAAATGAAAGTTTTAAATTTTAAAGAAATGCAGCTTGTCAGTTATCTTTCTGTGAATTTCATTTTTGCTGTTATAGTTAAAAAGGTATTACCATATCCAAGGCTGTCTAGGTTTTCTCCTATGATATCTTCTAGGAGTTTTATAGTTCTGTACTTTACATTTAGGTCCATGGTTTAGTTTGAGTTGATTTTTGTGAAGGCTGTCAGGGTCTTAGTGTGGCTTTAATTTTATATTTCTCTTATGAAAAATGTTATTAAGCTTTTTCCCCCACTTATTTCACATTTGTATATTTAGTTTTATGGAATATTTATTCAAGTCTTTTGCCTGGCTTATTTGGGTTGTTTGTGTGTTTTGTTAATTTGTAAGGGTTCTTTAAATATTCATTTTTTTCCCCACATGGATTTCCAGTGTTTCAGCACCATTTTTTTGAAAAAACTTTTCTCATTGAATTGACTTGGTTGATACCTTGGTAAAAAATGAGTTGGTTCTATATGTATGAATCTATTACTGAACTCTCTATTTTGTTTCATTGATCTATTTGTCTGATGTCAGTACTACCTTGTTTTGATTATAGTGGCTTTTTAGTGAGTCTTTAATTCAGGTAGTGTAAATATTTCAACTTTTCTTCTCTTTTTTGAGATTGTTTATTTTGGTCATTCTAGGACTTTTGCTTTTCATATACATTTTTTTTTCCTTTTTTTATTTGAACTCCCAAACATGAACCCCCCCCCCCCTNTCTATTTCCCATGAAGTGATGGGACCGGATGCCATGATCTTCGTTTTCTGAATGTTGAGCTTTAAGCCAACTTTTTCGCTCTCCTCCTTCACTTTCATCAAGAGGCTTTTTAGCTCCTCCTCACTTTCTGCCATAAGGGTGGTGTCATCAGCATATCTGAGGTTATTGATATTTCTCCCGGCAATCTTGATTCCAGATCGTGTTTCTTCCAGTCCAGCGTTTCTCATGATGTACTCTGCATATAAGTTAAATAAGCAGGGTGACAATATACAGCCTTGACGTACTCCTTTTCCTATTTGGAACCAGTCTGTTGTTCCATGTGCAGTTCTAACTGTTGCTTCCTGACCTGCATACAGATTTCTCAAGAGGCAGGTTAGGTGGTCTGGTATTCCCATCTCTTTCAGAATTTTCCACAGTTTATTGTGATCCAAGCAGCTTTATATAATGATATAAAAGATTGCTGACTTTCCAAACAAGAGATAAATAACATAATCACACTACTGATTCCTAGAAAGAGAAGAATCATGAAGCTATCATTTTAGGAATCCTTCTACAAACATAAAGACATAGATCCAACACTTACAGCCTCTATGGCTTCTTGGCAGCCTTGTATTTCTCGAGTGAAAAACTAGGTCAAAAGACACTTATCATTGTGCAACAGAAAGTTGGAAGGTGTTTCAAAACTTCCTGCTGAATATAATGACCCCGATTTCGCACTACTTTGTAGAGGGCAGACCAGATACAAAGCTGCCTTTTGGTTACCTCTGCCACTCTGGCTTTTGCTCATATTAATATATACATACCTACTTCATGGTTGATAAATTTCCAGTTGTTATACAAATGTTCTAGATGAGCTAATAATTTGCATCATAATATTGCACAATATTGGGAGTTAGTCATAATAGAAAGTGTGTACCTTTTTTAAAATATATATATACAATGTAAGAAATTATAACACTAGAGATCAAGTAAACAGTGATACAGAAAAGAAAGACTGAGAGGTATCTCTGTGTGTGTCTATTTAGCTAGCCAACTAGCTGATCTCTAAGGCTTTCCTTTGTAGAAGGCTAAAAATAAACACATCTCAGAAAAGGAGAAATAATGAATGAGCAGTGAGATCCTTAAAGGGTCATCCAATTGGTAATATTTTCTTGAATTCTGAGGTTTGGGCAGCCTTAGAAAAACTAAGAAGGTTCAACTGTCTCAAGAATTGATAGTTAATTATTAGCTATCTAGTTCTGCATCTAGGAGAGATGGGTAAGAGTACTTTAAAATGGTTTAAACAGATAAAATTTCCTTGAAGTCTGGAGAGTCTTTTAGGTTTGAAAGAACCGTATATAGCTATTTTTATAATCTCATTAAAAATTTAAGAGTGAATAGGTAAACTTCCTTGGAAGAATTAACTGAGATAAGCTTCAGTGATTACAGAGTTCAATAATTTTTGACTTGAACAAAGAGGAAGCATTCTTTAAGGAATTCATGTGGTAAAATTTGTAAGAAGTAGAAGACATTCTCTCTATTTACCTTTCTTTTTTCCTATTCCATCAAATTAGAATGAGAAAGAATGGGATCAGGAGTGTGGTAGTGTTTCATTAAGAACCAAAGCAAATATTTAGAGATTTTTCATTTTCCCCTAGTGATTAGAAAGAGTGACCTAGATAAATAAATAAGTGATTGCTAGATAATAGCTCAAATGAAATTAGAATTTCTTCTGAAGGAAAAATATATAATAATATAAAGGTTAATACTAGCAATATGTAAGATATAATAAAAAAGCCAATAAGTCTTTGTGTTGACAACATTAAAGAAAATACTCTTGAAAATATGAAGGGTAAAGATATAAATTATAAAAATAACAACTAATTCTTACAGTATCAAAACTAGCTACTTAAAAGTCACTATAAGAAAAAAAAAAGTCACTATAAGGTCAATATTTTTTTACATCTATAATAGTTCAGGAATAAAAAGGAAATGAAAACAGATGTAAGATATAATAAAAAAGCCAATAAGTCTTTGTGTTGACAACATTAAAGAAAATACTCTTGAAAATATGAAGGGTAAAGATATAAATTATAAAAATAACAACTAATTCTTACAGTATCAAAACTAGCTACTTAAAAGTCACTATAAGAAAAAAAAAAGTCACTATAAGGTCAATATTTTTTTACATCTATAATAGTTCAGGAATAAAAAGGAAATGAAATTTATATTAGTGTTAGAAATAATCACATATCTAACAAGAGAGTTCCTATTGCCTTTCTAAATTCTTGATTAACTCTGATTTCTTCTTTTTAGAACTTTCTATTGAATTTTATTTATTTTTTTAAATTAGGAAATGTGAGTGTGATCTTAGTCATTTATACAGAACAAAAGACTATTTAGTAACTGTGTATGTTATAAATGCCCTTTAAGCAGTGTCTTAAATTTAAAGTTTGAATATTTAATTAAATCAAGAGAGTATGTAATTCTGCAAGCTAATAATATATGTTTTTCAAAATCAAACAATAACTTGGTTAAAAATATTTGAGCATTATTGTCTGAAGATGAACACACTAGGGACTACAAAATGAAACATAAGTTGAAACACTAAAATGACATAAACCTTTAAACAAGTTTGGTAACTGATAAATTTATTGGAGTGAAGCAGCTCTTTACTTTTGTTCTTAAAACTGGTAAGATCTACATATCACCATCCGCTTACTGACATTCTCAGTTGTATAGCATCAAATGAACTTTAAAAAAAATTTTTTTAAACATGTTCCCTCATGTAATGGAGCTTTTATTCTATACGTGTACTCATCTAGAAAAGAGATATGGGGTATTATTTGTTTAATCTGCAGTAAAGCCTATGGTTTGGGAAAATGAAGTCAAGGTTGTTCTGAAACTATTGTATAGAATGTCTTTCAAAGGATGATATCAGAGAAGAAAACATATGTTTATATTTTCTCATTATCGCACTTTCAAATTCCTTAGAATAGAGATCTATTGAAATTTAGAAATTCTTTCTTGAGAGTTATGAATTTCACTAATTTTTCTATAGCTAAGAATGTGATACAAAGCAGAAGCAACAGAACAAATTTTTTGGGGATTACATATTTGCTATCTTAAGCACTGACAAAATCATCATAACATAGATCAGAAATTTGTTGGTCTCCTTTGAATTAAAATTAAGGGATGCATGCATGCAACATAAGTCACCTTAGTTATGTCCAACTCTGCCAACCCACGGACTGTATCCTGCTAGACTCATCTGTCCAAGGAATTTTCCATGCAAAAATATTGGAGTGGGTTGCCATGCCCTCCTCCAAGGGATCTTCCTGATCCAGGGATCAGAACACAAGTCTCTTATGTCTCATGCATTAGCAGGAGATTTCTTCATCACTAGCATCACCTGGGAAGCCCAATATTAAGGGATAGCTTTTTTTTTTTTTTCAATTCTTTATAGACTCTGAATTTATTACTGCAGCCAAGATAGTGAGCTAAAGTAACTTGATAAAATGTGTAGTCAGCTGTTGAATCTACTGCTAGAGTAAAATGTCAGAGCACAAATTGAATGGTATTATCCCTACTGAACCAATATCCCTACTGAACCTACAGCCAACCTTTTGTAGAGTGCTAGCTAATTAGTAACTATCTTGCCCTCACAATAGTTTAAGTAGCTTAAATAGACTCCCAGGTAACTAGACAATGGCTCACTGCAGGCTTGAGTCATACTTATTCCCAAACTAGTGGTGGTTTCCTGCAGGAACCCGTAATACCTGACAGCTTCAGCACATGAATGCCTGACAGTCTTGCCTTGTGAATGAGCTGAATGCCTCTGAATTTTTACTATAAAGCCCACTATGTGCCATGCCCTATGATGGGTTCTGAAAGACAATATACTGACTTATACACATTCTCTACCTTTTAAGGGTCTTTCCAATTTTGAGTTTCAAATAGCTAATTTTTGCTATAAACATACTTTTCAATATACACAGCCTAGTGTTTCCTCATTAGAGAATGGTGCAAAGTGAATTTTGAAGGTTACTATACTGATTGTGTGAATATCAATTTTAGCCAGAAATAGATGATCACATTATGAATATGAAAGGTGAAGTTTAATATATTTGAAAAGAATGCTTTGGGATTCACTGTAGTTTAAAGTTGCCATCAGACTGATAGAAATATCCTTCCAGTTTATCCTGACATACTTGACAATATACTGTGTTCATTGATGCATAAGAAAATAAAGTTTCAACACATATAGGTGATTGGATCACAGGGTTACTAACAAAGTATCAGGTCCTGTAGAGAACTGATAAAGACAAGGTTTAAATAAAGGAAACTGTCCATCTAGCCATGGTATTAAAAAGAAAGACAGAAAATTAAACTGTCAAATGGCAAAATTTTAATCATATTGAAGAGTTAACTTCCTTAAAAGACAATAAAAAAGGTTTGTGTGCCATTAAAGTTAATTAAAGCCTTAGTACATGCTAAGGAATGGTAAGACAGTTTCTGCTTAGTGCCAAACATTTGAATAAAATACTATGAATGGTATGAAAATACACATACACAGGAACTAACAAGTTTAATGTTCTGCCTTAATATTAAAAGATATACATCAATATACACAGCCTCGGCTGAATATTCTAAATTCCCTTCAGAATTTTTATGGTAAATTATTGTCTTATTTTTATTACTGGTTTGATTCAAGTGGTATGAGTATGCAAACACAATATTATTTTTAAACTTACGGCTTTTGCTAAATGAGAAAATTATCTTCTCATTTTAAGAAACTGAGCCTAAAAGACTGGTTTTATATATTGCTATTACCAATTGATTAAAAATATTGAGAATAATTATCATAGGATGTTGAAATAATGTATAGAAATCCGTAAGAAAAAAGTAAAAATAGCAAAATAGATCAGTTGTGTATTGCCATCATACTCCTACCTTTCCATTATGTTACAAGGAAATTTTGTATGTGTGTGTGTGTGCACATCTGTGCATTCATGCAACACTAAATAATATAAAATTAATTGGGGGAACATTATTATGTCAAATAGATGATTTAAAATGATGTATAGTTTATATATACTGTGTAATTTTGTTTGCTGTTATTGAAATACACTTTTGCTTTATGCTTTGGGATTCCATAAATAAACTAAAAATGAAAAGGCAATATGAAATTTAATATTTACCAGCTAGACAGGAAAGGTTTTGTTTCTTTTGCACTGTAACTCACATTTAATTTCTGAGTTTCCAAATACGGGAAATCTCTCATGTCTCGTCTTGTAATCAGCTTTATTTTTCTTTAAAAAAATACCTGCTTTGATTTTTACTGTTGTTTTCAATCTTATAATTCTCCTCATTTTCCTCTGCTTTGGATATTGGGAAGGTATGAACTGAATCATAAGCCACTATACCAACTGGGGAGTGTCCATGCTATTTATTTTTATACCAGTAACATTATATTTGGTTAAATTTTCTGAGAATTATTTTACCTTCACTCTAATCCCCAAATATTTGTACCCTTGATTCTGTTGTATTTGAAGGGCAGTGGCTCCATATAGTGTAATATGTTGAATTTAATATCAGAAATAACTGAGCTTGCCTTTACCTAGGACCATTTCAACCAAGATTCATCATGATGTGGGTAATCCAGTGTTCATTCAGATTGTTGGGCATTTATTATAATTAGCACTGCCTATTGCTTATTTCCCCTTAAAAATTTAGATTATAGCCCTTGGTCTCCCCCATTGTACAGTTAAGGATATAGGTCAAATTACTTAACTTCATAGAGTCTTAAAATAACTCAGTATAAGAAGGGGAAGATGATGATGTCTGAGATGATTCTTTTAAAAAATAAATGAACTAATAAAATAGGTTTATCATAACACTTAGCATATTCCAAGCAATCAATAATGATGACTGTACATGATAAGTTTTCCAAATGTTTTATGTTTTTCTCAAATATTTTGCATAATCTGTCATTAAAATATGAATACAAAGGTTGAGAACTGGGGACAGAATAATCATTTTTTTAACAAACATTCATAACTTTTGAATCCAATTTATTATATGCTTCAATATACAATAAGATTTATACTTAATATGTATGATTTTATGTACATTTTTAGTGCTCCATGTTTTAGTACACCCACTGACTTGCAATTTTGTTACCTTATATATTTGAGGTGTGTTTATATTATGTATTACACTTATTATCTTATCTCATCTGATCCACACTGTAACATTCTGAGATGGATAATTAATCAAATTTTACTGTCAGATTCAGAAATATAAAGACAATAACCCAGATGTCAACAAAACAGCACAGACGTAAAGCCACAATTTAGTTTTCCAATGACAGTTCATAGTTTGTTTTTGTTTTTGTTTTTAACCAGATCTAAAGTTACTGTGGCTCAGATCTTGAACTCTTTATTGCCAGAATCAGACTTAAATTGAAGAAAGTGGGGAAAACCACTAGACCATTCAGATATGACCTATGACCACTATACAGTGGAAATGAGAAATAGATTTAAGGGACTAGAGCTGATAGATAGAGTGCCTGATGAACTATGGATGGAGGTTTGTGACACTGTACAGGAGACAAGGATCAAGGCCATTCCCATGGAACCGAAATGTAAAAAAATAAACTGGCTGTCTGAAGAGGCCTTATAAATAGCTGTAAAAAGAAGAGAAGTAAAACACAATGGAGAAAAGGAAAGATATATATGCATCTGAATGCAAAGTTCCAAAGAATAGCAAGAAGAGATAAGAAAGCCTTTCTCAGCAATCAATGCAAATAAATAGAGGAAAAACAGAATGGGAAAAACTAGAGATCTCTTCAAGAAAATTAGAGATACCAAGGGAACATTTCATGCAAAGATGGGCTCGATAAAGGACAGAAATGGTATGGACCTAACAGAAGCAGAAGATATTAAGAAGAGGTGGCAAGAATACACAGAAGAACTGTACAAAAAAGGGCTTCATGACACAGATAATCACGATGGTGTGATCACTCACCTAGAGCCAGACATCCTGGAATGCAAAGTCAAGTGGGCCTTAGAAAGCATCACTACGAACAAAGCTAGTGGAAGTGATGGAATTCCAGTTGAGCTATTTCAAATCCTGAAAGATGATGCTGTAAAAGTGCTGCACTCAATATGCCAATAAATTTGGAAAACAAAGCAGTGGCCACAGGACTGGAAAAGGTTAGTTTTCATTCCAGTCCCAAAGAAAGGAATGCCAAAGAATGCTCAAACTACCACACAATTGCACTCATCTCACACGCTAGTAAAGTAATGCTCAAAATTCTCCAAGCCAGCCTTCAGCAATACATGAACTGTGAACTTCCTGATGTTCAAGCTGGTTTTAGAAAAGGCAGAGGAACCAGAGATCAAATTGCCACCATCCACTGGATCATTGAAAAAAACAAGAGAGTTCCAGAAAAATATCTATTTCTGCTTTATTGACTATGCCAAAGCCTTTGACTGTGTGGATCACAATAAACAGTGGAAAATTCTGAAAGAGATGGGAATAACAGACCACCTGACCTGTCTCTTGGGAAACCTATATGCAGGTCAGGAAGCAACAGTTAGAACTGGACATGGAACAGCAGACTGGTTCCAAATAGGAAAAAGAGTATGTCAAGGCTATATATTGTCACCCTGCTTATTTAACTTATATGCACAGTATATCATGAGATATGCTGGGCTGGAAGAAGCACAAACTGGAATCATGATTGCTGGGAGAAATATCAATAACCTCAGATATGCAGATGACACCACCCTCATGCCAGAAAGTTTGATGATAGTGAAAGTGGAGAGTGAAAAATTTGGTTTAAAGCTCAACATTCAGAAAACAAAGATCATGGCATCTGGTCCCATCACTTCATGGGAAATAGATGGGGAAACAATGGAAACAGTGTCAGACTTTATTTTTTTGGCCTCCAAAATCACTGCAGATGGTGCTTGCAGCCATGAAATTAAAAGACGCTTAAACTTTGGAAGGAAAGTTATGACCAACTTAGATAGTATATTGAGAAGCAGAGATATTACTTTGCCAGCAACGGTCCATCTAGTTAAGGCTACGGTTTTCCCGTGGTCATGTATGAATATGAGTGTTGGACTGTGAAGAAAGCTGAGCGCCGAAGAATTGATGTTTTTGAACTGTGGTGCTGGAGAAGTCTCTTGAGAGTCCCTTGGACTGCAAGGAGATCCAACCAGTCCATCCTAAAGGAGATCAGTCCTGGGTGTTCATTGGAAGGACTGATGCTAAAGCTGAAACTCCAGTATTTTGGCCACCTCATGGGAAGAGTTAACTCATTGGAAAAGACCCTGATGCTGGGAAGTACTGGGGGCAGGAGGAGAAGAGGACAGCAGGATGAGATGGCTGGATGGCATCACCAACTCGATGGACCTGAGTTTGAGTGAACTCCAGGAGTTAATGATGGACAGGGAGGCCTGGCGTGCTGTGATTCATTGGGTTGCAAAGAGTTGGACACGACTGAGCAACTGTACTGAACTGAACTGAAAGTTACTGACTGAGAAGGCAATGGCATTGCACTCCAGCACTCTTGCCTGGAAAATCCCATGGACAGAGGAGCCTGGTTGGCCACAGTCCTTGGAGTCACTAAGAGTCAGACACAACTGAGTTCCTTTTCCCTTTTCACTTTCAAGCATTGGAGAAGGAAATGACAACCCACTCCAGCATTCTTGCCTGGAGAACCCCAGGGACGGGGAGCCTGGTGGGCTGCTGTCTATGGGGTTGCACAGAGTTGGACACAACTGAAGCAATTTAGCAGCAGCAGCAGCAAAGTTACTGAACACTATAGCTGATTAATATGAGAGGGAATGTTGTTTATATGTACTTATGTAATTTCCACGTAGTGTGAATAATNGGTGGGCTGCTGTCTATGGGGTTGCACAGAGTTGGACACAACTGAAGCAATTTAGCAGCAGCAGCAGCAAAGTTACTGAACACTATAGCTGATTAATATGAGAGGGAATGTTGTTTATATGTACTTATGTAATTTCCACGTAGTGTGAATAATGTGAACTTCCATTGTCTTAGCATCAACTGGCATAAAATACATTTTTTTTCCTTTTTGAGGAAAGTTGCTGACATGTACACACTGCAATATTTAAAATAGATAGACAACAAAGACTTACTTTATAGCACAGGGAACTCTACTCAATATTATATAGCAAGCTAAATAGAGAAATAATTTGAAAAAGAATAAATACATCTGTATGTATAACTGAATCTCTTAGCTATATACCTGAAACTAATACATGTTTTAATAATTATGTATATGCTCTATAGCATGTAGATTACATACTTTAGAAAGCATGTAGATGCTACCCCAATGGGAAAAAGTGATTATTGATTTAGCACTATGGACATGGAACAACAGACTGGTTTCAAATAGGAAGAGGAGTACGTCAAGTCTGTATATTGTCACTCTGCTTATTTAACTTCTATGCAGTGTACATCATGAGAAAGGCTAGACTGGAAGAAACACAAGCTGAACTCAGGATTGCTGGGAGAAATATCAATAACCTCAGGTATGCAGATGACACCACCCTTATGCCAGAAAATGAGGAAGAACTAAAAGCTCTAGATGAAAGTAAAAGTGGAGAGTGGAAAAGTTGGCTTAAAGCTCAACATTCAGAAAACGAAGATCATGGCATCTGGTCCCATCACTTCATGGGAAATAGATGGGGAAACAGTGGAAACAGTGTCAGACTTTATTTTGGGAGGCTCCAAAATCACTGCAGATGGTGAATGCAGCCATGTAATTAAAAGACACTTATTCCTTGGAAGAAAAGTTATGACCAACCT
>SJYX01000491.1:234150-246296 GCA_006410675.1 Oreotragus oreotragus
GCTTGAGAAAAGAAATTTATAATGACAACCCTAAGAGCTTTAATTTTAAATGCTTTTTCTTGTTCAGATAACAGATGGTAAGGACTTCCCGTAGGAAAAACAAATTCCAGCCATAAGGTAGATGGTCTGCTCAAAATATCCCAAAGGAGCTTCTTATCTTTGACCCCTTAGATTGTGTGCTTAAACTCTCCTCTCAGGAACATTGTTGCTACCTCTGAACTCCCGTTACATTCCTCAGCCATAGAAAACACTATCCAGATGGTGTTCATGTGAATCTGATGTCTAATGCATGTTCCAACTCCATTATTTCTTCTTTGGAGAAATGTTAAAGCAGAATAGAAAAAAAATTACTAAAGAAAATCTAGACTAAAAATGAAATGTAGTCCTGTGAGAATATAAAAAATCACTTTGTGCATGCATGTAAATTTACTTCAGTTGTGTCCAACTCTCTGCAACTAGATGAACTGTAGCCCACCAAGCTCATCTGTCCATGGGATACTCCAAAAGATCACTTTCCATTTACTTAATATGTAACTTTTTTTTTGTTTTTTAAGCATTTATGTCCATGAAGAGTAGCAATACTTTGAAATACATGTCATTATATTATCATAAGTTTTTCCGAGCAATGTAGTCTATGATAAATGGAAATTTTTTATACAATATGATTTTTTGAATTTGGGGGCAGATTATTTTATTTATCAAATTAAATTAAACATATTTAAACCTGAAGTACAAACATTGCTTCTTATACTTATTTAATTTAAATTTTCTATTTCACAAAATGACTTCAAACTAAAATAGTTAAATAAGATCATCTGTATATCTTCTTTGGAGAAATTTCTACTTAAATCTTCTGTGCATTTTTTGATTAGGTTACTTTTTTCATATTGAGCTGCATGAGCTGTATGAATATTTTAGAGATTAACTCCTTGCTCATTGTTTTGTTTGCTTATTATTATTATTATTATTTTTTGTTTGTTTGTTTTTTCCCCCATTGAGGGTTGTTCTGTTTTGCTTATGCTTTTCTTTGCTATAGGAAAACTTATACATTTCATTAGATCACATTTGTTTATATTTGTTTATATATATATATAAATATATATATGATCAAAAAAAGATATTCTGTGATTTATGTCAAAGAATGTTCTGCCTATTTTCCTCTAAGAATTTTATAGTGGTTGGCCTTATATTTATGTCTTTAATTCATTTTGAGTTTATTTTTGTATATGGTGCTAGGGAGTGTTTTAATTTCATTTGTAAGCATATCAGTGCCCAAATTTCCCAGCTCCACTTATTAAAGTGCCTTGTCTTATCTACATTGTATGTTTTTGTTTCCTTTGTCATAGATTAGGTGACCATAGATGCATGGGATAATCTTTGGAATTTCTATCCTGTTCCATTGGTCAATAGACTTGTTTTTGTTCCAGTACCATGCTGCTTTGATTACTGTAGCACTGCAGTGTAGTCTGAAGTCAGGGAGCCTGATTCCTCCAGCTCCATTTTTCTTTCTCAAGATTGCCTTGTCTAATCAGACTCTTCTGTATTTTCATACAAATTGCACAACTCTTTGCCCTAATTCTGTGAAAAATGCCATTGGTGATGTGATAGGTATTGTACTGAGTCTGTAGATTGCCTTGGGTAGTATAGTCACTTTCAAAAAAAAAAGACATTTGTTGTTCAGTCGCTAAGCTGTGTCTGACTTTTTGTGGCCCCATAGACTGCAGCATGTCGGGTTCTCTGTCATCCCACTGTCTCCTGGAGTTTGCTCAAGTTCATGCACATTATATCAATGATGTCATCCAACTATGCCAACCTCTATTGCCCTCTTCACCTCCTGCCTTCAGTCTTTCCTAGCATCATGGTCTTTTCCAATGAGTTGGCATCAGGTGACCAAAGTATTGGAGCTTCAGCTTCAGCATCAGACATTACAATGAATATTCCATGTTGATTTCCTTTAGGATTGACTGATTTGATCTCCTTGCTGTCCAAGGGACTCTCAAAAATCTTCTCCAACACCACAGTTCAAAAGCATTAATTTTTGGTGCTCCTTTATGGTCCAGCTTTCACATCTATACATGACTACTGGAAAAGCCATAGCTTTGACTGTACAGACCTATGTCAGCAAAGCAATGTTTGTGCTTTTTAACATTCTATCTAGGTTTTCTATAGCTTTTCTTCAAAGGAGAGATTATCTTTGAATTTCATGGCTTCAGTCACTATCCACAGTGATTTTGGAGCCCAAGAAAATAAAGTCAGTCACTGTTTCCATTGTTTCCCCATCTGTTTGCCGTGAAGTAATGGGACCAGACATTATAATCTTAATTTTTTGAACGTTGAGTTTTAGGCCAGCTTTTTCACCTTCCTCTTTCACTTACATCAAAAGGCTCTTGAGTTCACTTTCTACCATTAAGGTGGTATCATATGCATTTCTGAGATTAAGAAGACATACTAATGTCAAAAAAGCATATGAAAAGATGCTCAACATCAATAATTATTAGAGAAATGCAAACCAAAACTATAGTGAAATATCACCTAACACTGGTCAGAATGATCATCATCAAAAAAATTTACAAACAATAAATGCTAGAGAAGGTGTGGAGAAAAGGGAAACCTATTACACTGTTGGTGGGAATGAAAATCAACACAGTCACTATAGAGAACAGTATGGGTATTCTTTAAAAAACTAAAAGTAAAACGATCATATCACATAGCAATCTGACTCCCAAGCATGTACCTGGAGAAAACGATCATTTGAAAAAACTACATGCAACATAGTGTTCATTGCAGCACTATTTACAATGGCCAGAACATGGAAGCAATCTCAATGTCTATCAACAGAAAATGGATAAAAAAGACATGGTACATATATTCAATATAATATTAATCAGCCATAAAAAATGGGGTGATTCTGTTTGTACGAACATGGAGGGACCTAGAGATTGTCATACTGAGTATAGTAAATCAGAAGAGAAAGACAGATATCATCTATCACTTATATATGGAATCTAAAGAATGATACAAATGAAATTATTCATAATACAAATCAGAAGTAGATTCATGGATGTAGAAAAAATCGATGGTTACATGGAATAAGGGGTGGGAAAGAAATATATTGGAAGATTGGGATGGACATATACTCACTACTGTATATAAAATAAATAATTAATAAGGATCTCCTATGTAGCACAAGGAACTCTACTCAATATTCTATAAATGGCCTATGTAGGAAGAGGATCTCTAAAAAAGAGTCGATGTATGTATACATATAACATTCACTGTGCTCTAGACCTGAAATTAACAGACCACTTTAAATCAACTGTACTCCAATAATTTTTTTTAATATATGTAAGTAAAGAAATTGGCATGTTAGTAATATATACATGGATGTTCTTGGTAGGTTCTGGGAAAGAATTTCATGCTTATTTGAGAACAAGTTGTATACTCACTGAGTAATACTTGATAGCTATTACACTTCTCATTCATTGGAATAAAAAAATACTGATTATAAATATAGATTCTTAGATGTGATGATCTCAATAAAAACATGAATGCAAATAGTCAGAAAATGAAGGTAGTAATCTCTGAAACTTACCTATACTGAAGACAAAAAGGAAATTAGACAGTAACATATTAAGCATATTTTGAGAGCCACTATAGCACTGCAAAAAAATTGTCTGTTAAATAAACAAACAAAAACAATCTGACAATTCAGCAGCCCCAGCATACAGAGTGCATAGGATGTCCTCTTGAAAAGATAGGATAGTATTAACTACCAATATAGGCAGATGGTCAGAGAACAAACTGTCAAAACTGCAGACTTGTTAAATCCCACTACACAACCATCCAAGTTAGTACTTAAAATATATACTCACCCAGGATGGAGCAACTTTGCGATTAACTTCAGTTCAATCTGCTTCTTTGAGAACCTGTGGTAGGTAGCAGCATGTAGGTATTGTTGCTGTATATCTAATGAGAAGTTGTATTCTCTTATTCTTATCCCTTGAAATCTACCTTATATTTTCTATACTGAAGTAGAATAATAAATGAAGAAAAAAATCTAATAAGCCATTTACAGAAGCCATAGGATTATTACATTGCTTGCAGTTTTGCTCTTAAGTATCCATGGTTTATAAGACTTTGAAATTCAAGTAAAAAAGACCTAATAGAAGGCATTCAAATTCAAATATGCCATACCCATGGAATGATTTGCATCTTAAGTGTCTTAAATTTCAGTTTGCATTCATAGAAATTACATACCAATATTTTAACTTCTCAGTCAATAAGACAAAGAAAAAAGGCTAATAGTTATGCTATTAAAATCAAAACTAATATTTACTCAACATAAATACAGCTTACTGATATTAATATCTGAGAGAAATATTTTTGTGTATTTGAATACTTGAAAACCAGAATGGTGTACTTCAGACATCTTCACTAATGTGCCAGGAGTAGATATTATAATGCATTACAGAACTTTTGTTGTTGTTGTTGTTGTTGTCTGACTTGAATTCAAAACACAATGTCCAGAAGCACAGATTATTAATAATTTCAAGTATAAAACAGTAGGATATTAAAATCCTTGGATCAAACTCTCTTGGGTTCAAAGAACATTTAATTTGAAGAGATTGTTTAGTTCAGTTCAGTTGCCCAGTCATATCCGACTCTTTGTGACCCCATTAATTGCAGCACACCAGAGCTCTCTCTCCATCACCAGCTCCTAGAGTTCACCCAAACTCATGTGTATCGAGTCGGTGATGCCATCTAGCCATCTCATCCTCTGTCATCCCCTTTTCCTCTTGCCCCCAATCCCTCCCAGCATCAGAGTTTTTGACAATGAGTTAGCTCTTTGCATGAGGTGGCCAAAACAATGTAGTTTCAGCCTAAGCATCAGTCCTTCCAATGAACACCCAGGACTGGTCTCCTTTAGGATGGACTGGTTGGATCTCCTTGTAGTCCAAGGGACTCTCAAGAGTCTTCCCCAGCACCACAGTTCAAAAACATCAATTATTCAGCACTCAGTTTTCTTCACAGTCCAACTGTCACATCCATACATTACCAATGGAAAATCTATAGCCTTGATAGATGGACCTTTGTTGGCAAAGTAATATCTCTGCTTTCTAATGTGCTATCTAGGTTGGTTGTTGTTACCTATGCTGAAATTAAGTGTACACATTCCATGTAAAGATGTTTTAAAGTGTTAAACTTTGCAATGGCCAAATGAACATATATGTGATAGGTTTGACATATAGGTTACCAAATTATGTTGCCTAAAGTAGATGATTGGATAACTTTTATAGCAATGAGTTGATCTTTTTTTTTAATATATATTTTTGTTTTGCTCATAGCCAAAATTTGCTTGAGTATGAATGGCAGACTGCTTTAGGTTAAGCTCTATAGCAAGTCCTTGTAGTGGGAAATAACTCTTGTAGTTTATTAGGGACAGAAGAGGTGGCAAAAATACACAGAAGAACTACACACAAAAAAGATCTTAATGACTCAAACAACCAAGATGGTGTGATCACTCACCTAGAGCCAGACATTCTGGAGTGTTAAGTCAGTGGGCCTTGGGAAGCATCACTATGGACAAAGCTAGTGGAGGTGATAGAATTCCAGCTGAGTTATTTCAAATCCTAAAAATTGATGTTATTAAAATGCTGCACTCAGTATGCCAGCAATTTTGGAAAACTCAGCCGTGGACATAGGACTGGAAACGGTAGGTTTTCATTCCAATGCCAAAGAATGTTCAAACTACTGTACAATTGACTCGTTTCACATGCTAGCAAGGTAATACTCAAAATCCTACAAGCTACGTTTCAACAGTATATGAACTGAGAATTTCCAGATGTACAACCTGGATTTAGAAAAGGCAGAGGAACCAGAGATCAAATGCCAATATCTGCTGGATCATCAAAAATTAAGATGCTTCAGAAAAATATCTACTTCTGCTTTATTGACCACGTGAAAACCTTTGATTGGGTGGATCATAACAAACTCTGGAAAATCCTTAAAGAGATGGGAATACCAGACCACCTGACATCCCTCCTGAGAAGTCTTTATGCAGGTCAAGAAGCAACAGTTAGAACTTTTAGAACCAGAACAACAGACTGGTTGTTTCCTGGTTGTATTTCCTGGTTCCAAATCAGTAAAGGAGTACATCAAGGCTGTATATTGTCACCCTGCTTATTTAACTTATATAGAGAGTACATCATGAGAAATGCTGAGCTGGATGAAGCACAAGCTGGAATCAAGATTGCCACAAGAAATATAAAGCACCTCAGATATTCAGATGACATCACCCTTATGGAAGAAAGTGAATAAGAACTAAAGAGCCTCTTGATGAAATTGAGAGGACAGTGGAAAAGTTGGCTTAAAACTCAGCATTCAGGAAACTAAAATCATGGCAATCCATCCTATCACTTCATTGCAAATAGGTGGGGAAACAATGGAAACAGTGACAGACTTTATTTTGGGGGGCTCCAAAATCACCATAGATGGTGACTGCAGCCATGAAATCAAAAGACGCTTGCTCCTTGGAAGAAAAGTAATTACCAAACTATACAGTATATTAAAAAGCAGAGACATTACTTTACCAGCAAAGGTCCATCTAGTCAAAGCTATGGTTTTTCCAGTAGCCATGTATGGATGTCAGAATTGGACTATAAAGAAACCTGAGTGCTGAAGAAATGATGCTTTTGATGTCAGAGAATACTCTTGAGAGTCCCTTGGACTGCAAGGAAATCCAACCAGTCAATCCTAAAGGAAATCAGTCCTGAATATTCAATGGAAGGACTGATGCTGAAGCTGAAACTTCAATGCTTTGGCCACCTGATATGAAGAACTGACTCATTTAAAGGACTCTGATGCTGGGAAAGACTGAAGGTGAGAGGAGAAGGGGACAACAGACGATGAGATGGTTGGATGGCATCACTGACTCGATGGACATGAGTTTAAGTAAGCTCTGGCATTTGGTGATAGACAGAAAAGCCTACCGTGCTGTAGTCCCTAGGGTCACAAAGAGTCTCACATGATTGAGCAACTGAACTGAATTTACTTTTCTCCTTAGAAACCTGTTTGCAGGTCATGAAGCATCAGTTAGAACTGGACATGGAGCTATGGACTGGTTCAAAATTGGGAAAGGAGTATGTCAAGCCTTATATAGCTTCTATGCAGAGCACATCTTGTGAAATGCTGGCTGGATGAATCACAAGCTGGAATCAAGATTTCCAGGAGAAATATCAATAACCTCTGATATGTAGATACCACCACCCTTATGGTAGAAAGTGAAGAGGAATTAAAGAGCCTCTTTTGAGGGTGAAAGAGGAGAGAGAAAAAACAGCTTAAGACTCAACATTCAAAAACATATATAGCTATGGCTGATTCATGTTGATATTTGGCAGAAACCAACAAAAATCTGTAAAGCAATTATACTTCAATTAAAAAATAAATAAATTTAAAAAAAAGCTAAGATTCTGGCATCTGGCCCCATCATTTCATGGCAAACAGATGGGGAAACAATGGAAACAGTAACAGACTTTATTTTCTTGGACTCTAAAATCACTGTGGACATGCCGGGGTCCTTCCCTGGTGGATCCAGGGTAATTCGAAGGGGAGACGGAATCAGCATCCTAGGAAAAAACTTATTTAATTATAGATATAGAGAGATTAGAAACAGATAGTGTAGTAGGAAATATTAGTGGAGAAAAAGAGGCTGAATAACTTGGTTTATGTGGGATACCAATAAAACTCCAAGACAAGGAGTTTGCACCATCTATGTTGGGCCACCGGTGCCACTTGAATATTGGAAGGTGCCCCTCCTTGGGCTCCTTCTCACATGGAACTTAAAAGTCAGGGCAAGTAAGTAGATGTGGTGGGCACCCACGCTCCGGATGGGAATTCAGCCAGAAAAACGGGGAGCAAGAAAGAAACGACACAGGGGAATCAGTCTTTCCAGAAACTGATCGCATTTCTTTATTTTTCAGGTTTTCTTATACACCTTTTGTTACATATGGGGATGAATACAGAGTTACGTGGGGGTCAGCAGTCCTGACCTTTATCAAAATCAGGTGCTTCACATAAATATACAAAAAAAAGGTCTTAGGGGTTTTACATCATCTTCTGGCCATGAGGCCTGCTGACATTTTATGATCCTTTCTTTCTGATTACCAAAAACTTATTTTTTCCAAGGGTGTTTTTTCTTAAACCAGGTGCCACCCTCTGAAGTTAGCAGATGAAGTTGCATTCCTATAGGGTGAGGGTGTAGTGGGTTACAACTAAGAAAGAAATTTATTTAACCTAAGGTTAACATGATTAATCCTAAAGGTTAATACTTATTTCTCCTATATGCTAGTTACATTCATTATAAGAGCAGGGAATATGGAGATTTAGCAGCAAACATCAGCCCAACAAATGAAAACCCTTCACCAATGTTCCCCGTAAGATCTATTTAGTCTTAAGATAGTGATAAAGTTACATTTTTACATAGCAAGGACACAGTGATTTATAACAAATTACAGTGATCTATAACAAAAGAGAAAATACATTAACTCAAAAAGTCTAGTACTGCTAACCTCAAAAACTACTATATTTCCTTTTTTATATTCCAAATACATTGATTAATATATTCTCAGGTGCCTAAGGATATGGAGGCCTGGAGGCAATCATTGACTCAACAATGAGAAAAGCTCTATGCTAATTAATACTCTCAAAATACTCCAAACTCTCTGTGCTGTTTATGGTTGAGAAGTTGTCACACAAGCTAGTCTGTCAGCAGAGAGGTTTGACCTGAGACACCCTTGTCACATCCAGGGCAGGGAATTAGCAGCAATTATTGGCACAACAAATGAATAACTCTTCACCAGTATAACTTCTAACCAACCAACTATGCTAATAATTTCTAACTTCCCAAAAGAATTTGCCTTTGGTAAGTCTAAAACATCTCATGCCTCTCATGGTTGGGAGGCTGTAAACAATCACATGTGGCCAGACAAATCTGTATAGGTAGGCTAGATAACCTTCAGAGGAGTTCATAAGTTGAAACACTCTTGTCATGCCCAGGAATTTTTATTGACTTGGATCTGCATGTTTACTCCTTCTCCAAGAGAACTGGTGGGGAACAGCCCCCCATAAAGTAGAGGTGTAGGTGAGAGCATGCAACAGTAAAGTGGGTAAACTCTAGTTTTGGGGGTAGACACTCGGGAACAGGGGATTTCCTGAGGCTCAATCCTGCCTTTGTGTATGCTGAAGCCTCCTTCCTCATGACCTTTGCCATGGATGGAGTTCCTCACACTGGCTTCCAGCATCAATGGTGATTGCAGCTGTGTAATTAAAAACACTTGCTCCTTTTAAGAAGAGCTATGACCAAAGAGCATATTAAAAAGCAGAGACAAAACTTTGCCAACCAAGGCTCATATAGTCAAAGCTATGGTTTTTCCAGGAGTCATGCATGGATGTGAGTTGAACCCTAAACTCATGCTGAAGCTGAAGCTGAAGCTCCAATACTTTGGTCACACAATGCAAGCCAATTTATTGGGAAAGACTGATGCAGGGAAAGATTCAAAGTAGGAGAGGAAGGGGATGATAGAGTACAAGATGCTTGGATGGCATCACAAACTCAATGGACATGAGTTTGAACAAGGTCCAGAAGATGGTCAATGACAGGGAAACCTGGAGTGCTGCAGGCCATGGGGTCACAAAGAGTCAGACAGGACTGAGATACTGAACGATGACAATATTGAAAATAAGTGATGACACTTTACCCTTCAATTCAAGGAGTTTCAACACCTGTACATGGATGTGGAAATATCCAAAGTCAAGGTTTTTACTCATCAAACAAATTCTTGTTCATCCAAATGATGGATATGTAAGAATAGATTTAATGCAATTTAAGTAAATGAGGGGCTTCTGTGGTGGTTCAGTGGTAAAGAATCTGTCTGCAATGCAGATCTGGGTTCCATCCTTTGGCCTGGAAAATCCACTGCAGAAGGGCATAGCAACACACTCTATTACTCTTGCCTAGAGAATTCCATGGACAGAAGACCCTGGCAGGCTACAGTCCATAGGGTCACATATAGTCAGACATGGCTGAAGTGAGAGTAGTAGCAGCATTAAATAAATTAGAACTATTGACATTTTTGGTTCTGTCCTCAATCCTGGTGGACTTCCCTAGAGAAAAAATGGAAAAATGGTGATTTTGTTGTCATAACTTTCTTACTGATCCTCAAGCAGATATTTCTTTAATTTTTCTAACAGTGAGTCCTTGAATTCTGAAGTATATTTAGTATTCAAAAGCATAATCAGTTCTTTTCTTGTAGCTGGAATGCATGAAAGACATTATTTATTAATTAATAAATTCTAAGGTCATAATTTTTCTGAAGTATGTATTATCATTGTTTTATAAAATGTATTTGCTGCAATTTTCAGGTGACAGTCAAGATTTTCCTCCAGATGAGAGGGAGAGAGAAGAAAGAAAGTGAAAGAGAGAGAAAGAGAGAGGACATTACAGTGCCAGTAATGTGGTGCATATTAGATTAGGGAGTAATTGATGGCAGCAAAATTCTAAACTTCAGTAAAAATCAATTTCTTTTGTTAATTGTTTAAAATATATGTAAACCTACTGAATTTAATAAAATGATGTAAACCAACATTACCTTAGCTCTCTTGCCTTAAAAAAAAAGAAAAAACCCTAGGAATTTATTGGTGTAAATAAGCAAATTCTAAATCATTTACATAATGAATCTGTTCTCAAAGAGATAGAGCATAACTCCCTGTTCCTTAAGTGTGGCTGTGCATTATATCTTTCTTCTAGAGAGGGGAAGAGTTCTTTAGCATTCAGAAACCTGACAACACTACTTCTTCCAAGTAATAAAAATTGACATCAACAGTGATGTCATGTTGATAATTTGCACCCTTGATATGATGTGATGAGCCCCAAAGCCCATAATCTCAGTGTAATCATAATTAAACAAATCCCAATTGAGGGACTGTCTACAAAATACTTAAATAGCACTTCAAAACTGTCAAAGTCATTAAAAATAAGGAAAGTCTAAGAAACCATCACCTCCAGTGTTCTTGCCTGGAAAATCCCACCGACAGAGAAGTCTAGCAGGCTGTAGTATATAGGGTCGAGAAAGGGTCAGACACAACTTAAGACACTAAACAGACAAACAAACAACAACAACAACAAGAAAAAACTGTCACAGCCAAGGGTTTCCCAAGGAAATGTAATGGCTAAATGAAATATGGTATTCTACATGGGATCTTAGAACTGAAAAAAAGATAATAGGTAAAAAAAAAAAAAAAAAAAANAATTTTAAGATATGAGCCAAATAAATCATATTTTTAAAATATTTTAAATATTTTTAAAACAGTGCATTTCAACACATTAGGTACAGAGAATATAATTCCTAAAAGAATGACATTTACAATATAAACAAAAATATTTGATCCCTAAAAATGACTAAAAAAAAAAAAAAAAAAAACCTTATGTGAGTATAGAATTAACTTTATTTAATAAATTTATTTTATAATAGTGCTGCCTCATTTATATATGGATCATATAATATTAACTAGGAAAAACTAGCATATACTATATGAAAAATGTCTGTGCTACCTTTGCAAATTTTATGTAAATCTAAAGTATTTTAGGAAAAACGTTATTCTTTAATTTTCTATAAATTTCTAAACTGTCATTTTTTTTCCTTTTTTTAAAAATTTTAATGTAGCAATGACATTTTTTTTCGATGAAGAAACATGGAGACAGATGAGAGGTGGATAGATTATTTTAATTTACTTTATGTATTTTATAGGCAGTTCTTGCCCTTACAAGGTAAAATGTATTATTTTTTCAAAATAACTGACTTAATGGATGAAATATGGTTGTACAGCATAGCTGTTAGAATACAGCTTGTCTATCAAAAGTGTAAACAACATAAATTCATATTCTTCTATAACAGTCACAATTTTCTTCCCATTATATTTTACATATTTTCACTACAGTACAACATAAATTTAACTATATTCCCTTTTAGGAAATCAGAGTTTGAGTCTACTTGTATGTGTTGGGTTAGTCAGTAGCTTTCGCACTGGACATGGAACAACAGACTGGTTCCAAATAGGAAAAGGAGTACCTCAAGGCTGTATATTGTCAC
>SJYX01000493.1:10289-20367 GCA_006410675.1 Oreotragus oreotragus
CCTCAGAGGGCATTGGATTGACAGTCCACCCCTAGGTGAAGTACTTATCCAGAAAGAGCCTATACACACACTGCATGCACTCATTCACACTAACTTGCACCCACATACACATTCATACACTCATACGTATACACTTCTGCATACCCGCTTGCAACTTACACTCACATTCATACACAGACCCTCACACATTCTTTCTTTTGCACAAGAATGCTGGTAGAATTATGAGAATTTCAGAGCTGGTATCAGACCTTACTTTCTGAACTTGAAATCGGTCAGACTTAGTTGATAGAAAATTAATCCAAAAGGAGTATCAGGGCAGAGAACAGTCAGAAACAAGAGATGGGCTCAGAGAGGAAGAGGGAAGCTGCCAAGGTTAAGCTTTATCCCTCTGTCCATTTGCTGCACAGCCTGAGGGCAGCAAGCCAGGGCCTGTTTCATGTACTAGGAAATTGTGTGTGTTCTCAGGAAATCTGGTGCATTTGACGTTGCTGGAGGGTCTGGGGATCCTGGAGGTAGAAAAATGCACGTGAGCAGTAGACACCTCAGTGTGAGCTGCAGTAAATAGTGGCTGTTCATTGTCTGGTGTAACTGAGAAACCAGTTTCAGGTGAGGTTTGATCAAGAGGCTGACACAGTGCTCTGAATTCTCTGTTTCGCCCTCTCCACCTGTGGGCTCTGAAGTCATATTTTCTTCCTTTATGGTAGCAAGACTGGCTGTAGTAGTTTAGTCCTCACCTCTTGGCCTCAGGTATACAGAGAAGAGAAGGTACCTTTATCCAGGTCTAAACAGTAGTCCCGAGACTCTCTAATTGGACCGGCTTACATCTCAGGTCCACTCACGTGCTAATTGGTTTATGTCAATTAGGTTTTCCTTTAATATGAGGACTGGGGCCATTCATGGGTTGTGTGAGGGTGGATTATGTATGAAAAATGGGATTTCACACCACAGAGGATGAATCTAGTGGCCCTTTGGCTGTAGCTCATTATCTTCTGTAGGCTTTGTTGGGCCCATGGGTGACTCACTATTTCCCCTGGCCCGGAGTCACCATAAATTTTCTGTTCTAGACACATGGAAATGGAGCCCTGCTAATTAAGAGCCTCCAAGGTTGTGTTACTTTCATTTTCTGTGAATTCTTTCCTGAAATTTCTCCATGGCCCAGCAGATTTGCCCCTCCAGCTTCGAGAGAGACGTTTAAACTTCTCGCTCTGGGATAGTGATTGAGTCAGAATTTGCTGGTAACCTACTCCTTCCTGTCGTGGCTTCTGCTTTACTAATAAGTGCTGAACGCAGTGAAAGCCGGTGTCTTGCTGAGACAGCTTGGGTGTTAAGAGGATGTTGTTAGTCTTGTTGAGTCACCCAGTCATGTCCTACTCTTTTCGACCCTGTGGACTGCAGCACGCCAGGCCTCCCTGTCCCTCACCATCTCCCGGAGTTTGCCCAAGTTCATGTTCATTGCATTGGTGATGCCATCCAGCTGTCTCATCCTCTGACACTCTCTTCTCCTTCTGTCCTCAATCTTTCCCAGCATCAGGGACTTTTCCAATGAGTCATCTGTTCTCATCAGATGACCAAAATATTGGAGCTTCAGCTTCAGCATCAGTCCTTCCAGTGAATATTCAGGGTTGATCTCCTTTAAGATTGACTGGTTTGATCTCCTTGGTGTCTAGGGCACTTTTAGGAGTCTTCTCCAGCACCACAGTTCAAAGGCATCAGTTCTCTGGTGTTTTGCCTTCTTTACGGTCCAGCTCTCACAACTGTATGTGACCACTGGGAAGACCACAGCCTTGACTATACGGACCTTTGTCGGCAGAGTAACGTCTCTGCTTTTCAGCACACCGTCTAGGTTTGTCGTCGCTTTCCTGCTGAGAAGCAGTTGTCTTCTGATTTCGTGGCTGCAGTCACCATCCACAGTGATTTTGGAGCCCAAGAAGAGAAAATCTGTCACTCCTTCCACCTTTTCCCCTTCTATTTGCCATGAAGTAATGTGGCCAGATGCCATGATCTTAGTGGTTTTTTTTTTTAATGTTTAGTCATAAGCCAGCTCTTTCACTCTCCTTTTTCACCCTCATCAAGAGGCTTTTTAGTTCCTTTTCGCTCTCTGCCATTAGAGTTCTATCATCTGCAAAGCTGAGGTTGTTGATGTTTCTCCTGCCTGTCTTGATTCCACCTTGTAACTCATCCAGCTTGGCATTTCTCATGATGTGCTCATTTTATAGGTTAAACACAGGGTGACTGTAGGTAGCCCTGTCATACTTCTTTCTGGATTTTGAACTAATCAGTTGTTTCAAATGGTTTCCAACTGTTGTTTCTTGACCTGCATACAGGTTTCTCAGGAGACAGGTATGATGGTCTGGTATTCTCACCTCTCTAAGAGCTTTCCACAGTTTGTCATGATCCACACAGTCGATGAAACAAGAGATAGATGTTTTTCTGAAATTCCCTTGCTTTCTCTATAATCCAGCGAATGTTGGCAATTTGATCTCTAGTTCCTTTTCCTTTTCTAAACCCAGCTTGGACACCTGGAAGTTCTTGGTTTGCATAATGCTGAAGCCTAACATGCAAGATTTTAAGCATGACCTTACTAGCAGGGTAGATGAGTGCAACTGTCTGATGGGTAGCACGTTCTTTGGTACTACCCTTCTTGGGAATTGGGATGAGGACTGACCTTTTCCAGTCCTGTGGCCACTGCTGGGTCTTCCAGATTTGCTGACATAATGAATGCAAAACCTTGATGGCATCGTCCTTTAGGATTTTGAATGGTTCTGCTGAAATGTCATCACATCCACTAGCTTTATTAACAGCAGTGCTTCTTAAGGCCCACTTGACTTTGCACTCCAGAATATCTGGCTTTGGATGACTAACCACACCATTGTAGTAATCCAGTTCATAAAGATCTTTTTTATACAGTTCTTCCGTGTATTCTTTCCATCTCTTCTTGATCTCTTCAGCGTCTACTAGGTCTCTACCATTTTTATCCTCTATTGTGCCCATCTTTGGGTGAAATGCTCCCTTGATGTTTCCAGATTTCCTGAAGAGATCTCTAGTCTTTCCCCTTTTGTTGTTTCCTTCTATTATTAAGCATTGTTCATTTAAGAAAGCCTTCTTGTCTCTTAGAGCTGTTTTTTGGGACTCTATGTTTAATTGGATGTACCTTTCCCTCTCTCCCTTGCTTTTTGCTTCTCTTCATTCTTCTGCTATTTGTAAAGCCTCCTCAGATAACCACTTTGCCTTCCTGCTTTTCTTTTGGGGGGGGGATGGTTTTGTTCACCGCCTCCTGAACAATATTACAGACCACTGTCCATAATTCTTCAGGCAACTCATTAACTAAATCTAGTCCCTTGAATCTATTTGTTACCTCTACTGCAAATTCACATGGGATTTGATTTAAGTCATATCTTCCTGGCCTATGGTTTTTCCTAGTTTTCTATAGTTTAAGCTGAATTTTGCCATGAGAAGCTGATGATCTGAGCCACAGTCAGGTTCAGGCCTAACTCATTAACTAAATCTAGTCCCTTGAATCTATTTGTTACCTCTACTGCAAATTCACATGGGATTTGATTTAAGTCATATCTTCCTGGCCTATGGTTTTTCCTAGTTTTCTATAGTTTAAGCTGAATTTTGCCATGAGAAGCTGATGATCTGAGCCACAGTCAGGTTCAGGCCTTGTTTTTGCTGACTGTATACAGCTTCTCCATCTTTGGCACCAAAGAATATAATCAATCTGACTTCAGTATTGACCATCTGGTGATGTCCATGTGTATAGTTGTCTCTTGTGTTGTTGGAAGAGGGTGTTTGCTATGACTAGCATGTTTTCTTAGCAAAATTCAGTTAATCTTTGCCCTACTTCATTTTGTTCTCCAAGGCCACACTTGCCTGTTACTCCAGGTACATCTTGACTTCCTACTTTTGCATTCCAATCCCCAATGATGAATAGACCATTTCTTTTAGGTGTTCTCCATCTTCATAGAACTGATCAACTTCAGCTTCTTTGGCATTGGTGATAGGGTCATAGACTTGAATTTTTGTGTTGTTGAATGTCTTGCCTTGAAAAGGAATTGAGGTCATTCTGTCATTTTTGAGGTTGCATCCAATTACTATATTTCAGACTGTTTTGTTGATTTTGAAGGCTACTCCGTTTCTTCTATGGGATCCTTGCCCACAGTAGTAGATACAATGGTCATCTGAATTAAATTCATCTATTCTCACCCGTGTTAATTCTCTGATTCCTAGGATGTTGATGTTTATTCTTACCATCTCCTTCTTAACCATGTCCAATTTTCCTTGATTCATGGGTCTAATATTCCAGGTTCCTGTACAATACTGTTCTTTGTAGCATCAGATTTTACTTTTATCCCCAGACACATCCACAACTGACTGTCGTATCCACTTTGGCCCAGCCACTTCATACATTCTGGGGCTATTGGTAATTCTCCTCCTCTCTTCTCCAGTAGCATTTTGGACACCTTGAAACCTGGGGGACTCATCTTTTGGTGTCATATCTTTTTGGCCTTTTATACAGTTTATGGGGTTCTCATGGCCATTATACTGGAGTAGTTTGCCATTTCCTCCTCCAGTGGATTGCATTTTGCCAGAACTCTCTGCTATGATCCATCCATCTTGGGTGGCCCTGCACAGCATGACTCATAGCTTCATTGAGTTATACAAGCTCCTCTGCCATGACAAGGCAGGGATCCATGAAGCGGGGTAGAAGACTAGACACTACCAAAACCCCACTAAGAGCCAGGGACTGTTTCTAAAGATGCTGCATATGTGTTTCTTATTAATAACCTTGGAAAGGAGGTGATACTCTCGCCATGTTGTTGTTGTCAATTTAGGTGCTGAGTTGTATCTGACTCTTTGCGATCCCTTAGACTTAAGCATGCCAGGCTTCCCTGTCCTTCATTAACTCCTGGAGTTTGCTCCAACTTATGTCCATTGAGTCAGTGATGCTATCTAACCATCTCTCTATTTAACAGAAGACAAATCAGAGTAAATAATTCCTCCAAGGCTGTAGAGCAGATAGAGCAGAACTAGGATTTTCCCCCCACATTGGGTAGAATCTAACTTCAAACCTCAGCCTTTCACTAGCCTCTTTCTATATAAACACACTGAACTTCTGTCCTCAGTGGACCTTTGTGGGCAAGCTGCCCAGTTCTTACCCTCCCTGCTTGAACTCTGCCCATCCCATCATCCTTGCTCTAAGAGTGACCATGGCCCTCTGCCAATATACATGCAGTATCTCCAGATGCTGGTAGCCTCCACCTGAGGAGAGCTGGTCTTGTTTCCTGACCCACCCAGACCTAACCTGCCCAGCCAGTGCAATGAGCCCTGACCTTCCTGATTTCATTTCCCCATTTTACAGCATTTTCCATTCAAAATGTACATGTCTCCTTCACAGCTGTGTTCTCTGTTAGCTAAGATGCTCCCTGAAAGTTGGTGGGTTTGCATTGCTGGTTATTAATTGAAAGGAGTATTTCATGTCCCAGAAATGCAGGATCCTCCATCACTTCCAGAGAAAATTTCCTGAAACATACTTCCTCCTGATTTCACCTTTCCATTTTATCTGTGTTATATCCTACCCATAGCTCTTATAATCTTGATCTGGTATGAACTGGCCATGGCCTGTTTTTTGTTAATAAAGTTTTATTGGCACATAGCCACACCATTCATACATGAATTGTCTCTGGCTAGCTTCCCACTAGAGTGACAGAGTTGAACAGGCACAACTGAGACTCTGTGTCCTGCCAAGGCAAAAATATTAGCTATCTATCCCTGATCTGGGCCTTCCCTGGTGGCTAAGCGGTAAAGAATCCACCCGCATGCAAGAAACTTGGGTTTGATCCCTTGGTCAGGAAGATCCCCTGGAGAAGGAAATGGCAACCTACTCCAGTATTCTTGCCTGGAGAATCCCATGGACAGAGGAGCCTGACAGGCTACAGTCCACAGGGTTGCAAAGAGTTGGACACAACTGAGCGACTTAACAATAGTGACAATCCCTGATCTACGTTAGTAAGATCAGTGTATACTCCTCCACNACCTACTCCAGTATTCTTGCCTGGAGAATCCCATGGACAGAGGAGCCTGACAGGCTACAGTCCACAGGGTTGCAAAGAGTTGGACACAACTGAGCGACTTAACAATAGTGACAATCCCTGATCTACGTTAGTAAGATCAGTGTATACTCCTCCACAAACCCCTAACACCCTTTTCTTCATGTGGCCAGGAATAAAAACCTCTCAGTGCCTGCAGTCTAGGAAGGAAAAAAAGAAATCAAGTGCCTGATGTTTGTAAAGGAAAAACAATCTCACTCACAGCCTGGTCCATGCTGACACTTCTGTGGCCCATGCCTGTTTCTGGAGCCCTGAGAAACACTGTTAGTCAATCACCACACTCTTTCCAACTGAGCCTCAGATTCTTCAAAGCAGTGCCCAGGCTGCTACTACCAATCAATCAGAGTTGGCATTGAAGTAGAAACTATTTTCCATCTGTGGTCCAGAGAATCACCTAAGACGACAATCATGTTTATAAATAATCCTTGCACATCCTTTGGGTTGCCATGTCAGAGATGGACACGCTATCTCCCTTTAAGTCCAGAGTTGGAACTTAATCCACTGTTTTCTGTTTCTTTGATTAAGCACCAGATGAAGTTGTTAGCTTGCTATAAGGAATCATGTTATGTGAAAAAATGCCTCCACTTCTTTTTCCTTAAGAGATTCATTACACAGTGCAGTGCTCACACTGTGAGAGGTACCCAGGAACTGAGGCCCACTGAGAATATTCTCGAGTAGCATGTCAATGTCATTCTCATTGAGTGGCTTCCTAGGGGGAAGCACTGACACTGTTCCTGCTCTTTCTCTCCCATGGCTAATCCATTCTCTTTTAGCCAGGCTCCTGTTGAATTCATAATAGGTAAAAACACATATAAAGTGTTGCCAGGGACTGAAATGGAGGTATCTCTATCACCACATCTTCCTTAAAGCAAGCCGAATTCCAGGAAGTTCCTGAAAGACTCTCTTTTCAAATGCTGGAGCAGATACCTGATCAACCAAAAACATTAACCGCAGTGGGTAGGAATTGGCTAAAGACAGGTATCCATTGACAGGTGTGGGGACCTGCCCCATAGACCATATTTACTGCAACAAAACTGAGAACCAGCTCCTGAAAGGGTGACAGGGAAGTCGCAAATGAGAAAGTGGCATCGCTTAGCAGTTTCTCACTGCTTTTTTCTCCAGAAGTTGGAGAAGAGGCCAGGAAGGAAAGCGAATATTTTACAAAGGAAATGGGGCTTAAGGAGGCAGTTGGTTAGAGAGACTTGCTCCTTCTTACTGGCTAGGGAGCATCTGAGCTATCAGGAATGATAGCTATTCACTGGAAGAATCCAGACGCCCTGGGAAAGTTTCTTTGAGCCTCACACCGTTGGCATCTTGACAGCAAAGTCTTATGCACCGCGGTAGTGTTGACTGGAATCCTGCCGAGCTTTTCCAAGAGCCATTGTTCATCAAATTTGGGGCTTTAAAAGTTGAGCCATTGAGAGTGTGAGCATGCCTTTGGTCATTTAAAAACATTAAGCCGATCTTGGGATAAGGTTTTAGCATTTGCACCTTGTGATTTTTTATGTCCTACTTCTGGAAATAGTGTAAGATTTGCCTTCCCAAATGGCAATGGTGAGGACCTTTTTAATGATGCTTTAAGCTTTTAGGTTTATGGGATTTCAATAAAATTAATAATGTGGTGTTGCTGATATTCTTTGAGTTAAAAAAGCAATGTACTCTTTCCTGGAACAGATAAAGAATTTAATAAGTATTATACCCAAGGTGTTGTATAAGCAAACATTGAAAACAGAAGATAATATTATTTAAAATCACATTAATATAAAGGCTGTTACTGTTCATATGGTGCATATCTTAGGGTACTCTTTCACCGAGAGGAACCAAGTTCAATTAAAATTTCAGTTGGATGGGCTGTCATGGAACTAGAAGGCCCTTTTTGCAGACCAGAAACCTAATTTGTCGTTGTTGTTAAGTGGCTCAGTCGTGTCTGATTCTTTTGTGATCTCCATGGACTACAGCCCACCAGGCGCCTCTGTCCATGGGATTCTCCAGGCAAAAATACTAGAATGGGTTGCCATGTCCTCCTCCAGGGGACCTTCCCAACCCAGAGATTAAACCTGCATCTCCTGCATTAGCAAGTGGATTTTTTTTACCACTGAGCCACCAAGGAAGCCCACTAGAAAGCCAGATACCATGGATTATTTAATTTCTAGCA
This sequence comes from Oreotragus oreotragus, assembly GCA_006410675.1. Classification (NCBI taxonomy): domain Eukaryota; kingdom Metazoa; phylum Chordata; class Mammalia; order Artiodactyla; family Bovidae; genus Oreotragus; species Oreotragus oreotragus. Next base: position 18,555 of record SJYX01000493.1, read on the forward strand.
CAAATGAGGGAAGGACTGGGGAATAAGATATCGGAGTAAGCTTGATGTCATGGTGTGTTCCAGAGCTTGGGGACTGCAGCTCAGCCATGGTTCTGCCTAAGCTTGGGGGTTGGTTTGCCTCCTGGACAAGAGGCTTTGTAGAAAACATATGTTGTTTCTGCTGCTTGCCAGCCCATTATCTCCTTCCTCTGGTACAGGAACTTCCTTCACCACAAGAAAAGTTCTCCACACTTTCAACCAAGTTGTTCAGTAGGGGCCTGCCAATCAAGATACCCTGCCCTCCTGGACCTTGGAAGGGCTCCCGCTTCTGGCTGAGCCAGTCACTACACTTACACCTCCTCCCTGCACCCTGACCACAACCCTCATGAGAATCATTCAGCATCCTTTGCATGACTTAACCTATGGGAGCTGGCAGGGAGTGTCCTTTCCTCTCTGATTAATAGGCTATAATGGGCTTCCCTTGTGGCTCAGCTGGTAAAGAATCTGCCCGCAATGCGGGAAACCTGGGTTCGATCCCTGGGTTGGGGAGATCCCTTGGAGAAGGGAAGGGATACCCACTCCAGTATCCTGGCCTGGAGAATTCCATGGACTATTTAGTCCATGGGGTCGCAAAGAGCTGGACACGAGTGAGTGACTTTCACTTCACTTCACTTCTTCAGTGATATGTACCTGGAGCTGCCTGCCTTTGGTTGTAGTTTTTACCTTGTTAAGGTAGCACACCCAAAAGAATGAATGAACCCCACAAAGGAAGCAGTGGCCAGGGCAAGGAGAAAGAAAAAGTTCTTGGCATCCACAAGGCATGTTCTATCCTGCCTGTTCCCCAGTTTCATCAAAGCCCATAAATATCCTGTTTTGCTTAACTCAGAATTATGTTTCTGTCGTTTGCAAGCAAACAGCTTTAACAAATAAAGCTGGCACCCCAAATTTCTCTCCTAGGCTCCTGGACTGCATTTCTAACCCTTTCATTCCTGCCTGCTTTGGCAAGCTTTCTTTAGTTGCCTGTTACCGTATGAGCACTGTGACAGGCCCTGAAGAGAGGAAGAGAGTCAGGTAGCGAAATCTGCTTAGGCAGATAGTCGCGGTCCCTGCCCTCTCGGGACATGAGTGGGCATAGCAAGACCTCTTGCACCTTCTTCTGTCCCTGTGGAGTTTGGGGTTGTGAACCATGGACTCGCCTTTCCCTAGGCCTTGTCCTCCTCTGTTGATGTCCTCATTCCCAGCTGCTCACGTGAACTTGGCTTTTTGTCTTGATGTACTCTGTACCCAGATTTATTTAGCACAAAGTACGAAATTCACTGCTCTGTCCTAACTCTTGGCCTTTGGGTGGGTTTTTCAAGTCTCTGAATCTACCCTGCCACCTTCTAACCTCTCTAAGCCTCAGGTTTGCCATCTGTAAAATGGAGGTAGCAGTAATACCTGTTTCATAGTTGTGGTGAAGATGAAATGCTTAATGGATGCTTCATAACAAAAAAATCAATATACAGTAGGAGAAGTGATTGATACTTCCAACTCATAAACAGATTTAACTGTAGTATCACATTCATTTCATCTTTGTATGAAAGAAAATAAAGCTATAAAAAAGATTTTTAGATTAGAAGGGCTATACATTTTCAATTTTAATTTTTCAGAATTATATTATTGGGCAGAAAACTCATGGGAAAAAATAATTCTGCCATGTATTTCCTTTTCATACAGTTAATGGGGTTCAGAAAACTGAGATCATGGCATCCGGTCCCATCACTTTATGGCAAATAGATGGGGAAACAGTGACAGACTTTATTTTTGGGGGGCTCCAAAATCACTGCAGATGGTG
>SJYX01000495.1:6527-27787 GCA_006410675.1 Oreotragus oreotragus
AGTGGGTTGCCATTTCCTTCTCCAATGCATGAAAGAGAAAAGTGAAAGTGAAGTCGCTCAGTCTGTCTGACTGTTAGCGACCCCATGGACAGCAGCCCACCAGGCTACTCCGTCCATTAGATTTTCCAGGCAAGAGTACTGGGGTGGGGTGCCATTGCCTTCCCCGGTGGCTACTGCTGAGTTTTCCAAATTTGCTGGCATATTGAGTGCAGCACTTTCACAGCATCATCTTTCTGTATTTGAAACAGCTTAACTGGAATTCCATCACCTCCACTAGCTTTGTTAGTAGAGATGCTTTCCAAGGCCCACTTGACTTCACATTCCAGGATGTCTGGCTCTAGATTAGTGATCACACCATCATGATTATATGGGTCGTGAAAATCTTTTTTGTACTGTTCTTCTGTGTATTTTTGCCACCTCTTCTTAAGATCTTCTGTTAGGTCCATACCATTTCTGTCCTTTATTGAGCTCATCTTTGCATGGAATGTTCCCTTGGTATCTCTAATTTTCTTGAAGGGATCTCTAGTCTTCCCCATTCTGTTGTTTTCCTCTGTTTCTTTGCATTGATCGCTAAAGAAGGCTTTCTTATGTCTTCTTGCTATTCTCTGGAACTCTGCATTCAGATGCTTATATCTTTCCTTTCCTCCTTTGCTTTTCACCTCTCTTCTTTTCACAGCTATTTGTAAGGCCTCCCCAGACAGCCATTTTGCTTTTTTGGCCATAAGACCTGATAAAGTATAACAACTGGGAAAATATAACTACCAGATTTCTGTGAGCTGAACAAATATTGAACCTTATGTAGGAGTAGAAAAATAGGAGTTCTGTCATGTCAGACTGGAGAAACCTCATAGAGAACTCCAGGCATTCATGAGACAACCCAGAGTCCATATATTTGGGTTAGTCTACATAACCCCAAAGTACAGACTATTCTAGATCCACCTTAAGAAAGCTCAAGGATAGGGCTCAGAAAGATGAAGTGGTCCTCCAGTAAAGGAACTGCCAATCCAAACAAAATGATTTGCTATATTAATTAAGCAATGTCCAGACTCTGAACAATGTAGTGTTCAAAATGTCCAGCGCACACTAGGTAAGAACATTTTAATATAAGCGAGTAGTAGAGAAACAGAAAAAAATGCCATCTCTTATCAGGAAGGGAAAGAAGCCAATACCAATAGTTTACAAACATCAAAAATGATGGACTTAGCAAAACATTCATTTAAAAAACTAAATAATTATACATTTTGAAATTTGGCAAAGTTCATATTTTTTAGTAATGTTTTATCCTTTGGTTATCTAATAACAACATTTACATATATATGATATGCAACATTTTAAATACACTTGTCTATCTTCTTTATGGGCTTCCCTGGTGGCTCAGACGGTAAAGTGTCTGTCTGCAATGCGGGAGACCCGAGATCGATCCCTGGGTGGGAAAATACCCTGGAAAAGGAAATGACAACCCACTCCATACTCTTGCCTGGAAAATTCCATGGACTGGGAGCCTGGTAGGTTACAAGTTCATGGGGTTGCAAAGAGTCGGACAAGACTGAGCGACTTCACTTTGACTATCATCTTCTTCATGAATTGTACCTTTTATCATGGCACTTTTTATCACCATTGTTTCATTTATAAACAAATAAATTTTAAAAAGCTATTAGACATATCTTGATGTATTTAAAAAGAAAACAGAGGAGCAAAGAGGAAATTTCAGGTTTACTATTAGAACCACCAACAAGACAGAACCAAATGGAAATTCCAGAAATGTAAAAAGGAATATAGGAAACAAAATTTTCACTGAATAGTACAACAATGTATTAGAATCTCCAAATTTCCACTACCCCAGTGAGTTTTGAACAATAAAAGTTATTCAAACTGAAGTATAAAAAATAAGCTGAAAAAAAAAATGAGCAGAGCTTCAGTGATTTATAAGATAGGAACAAGCAATATAAGATATGAGTGACTGGAGTACCAGAATGAGAAGACAAAGTTATCCTTGCAGATAAAAGTATTTGAAGAAATGATAGTATTTTTCCAAACTTAATGAAAAATTTAAGCTTCCAGTTTCAAGAGACTCAATACAATTCAGAAAAGATAATCCCGTTCTTTAACACACAGATCCACACACCCTGACTTCACATCATAATCAAATAGCTAACAATCAGTGAAACAGTGCAGAGTGACTTAATAATCAATGGAAAAGTATAACTGTTCTATAGTCCTCAAAAATTAGTCAAATATTAAAATCTCTCCATCAGTTATAACTGTGTAAGAAAAAAATAACGCTATTAACATTTACTAATTACCCTGCAATTTAAAACACTAGAAATGTTGAGTAAATATTTATTTGTAAAAAAAAATAAAATTAACAAAAATAGTTAGAAAGTGCTTGCCTTCATATTGTGTAGCAGAATTCCGTGCTTTGAGACTGTAGTTTCTGAAGTCCCTGTTTTTTCCAGCTGGCTGTCAGCTGAGGTCAGTCTCAATTTCTAGATGCCCCTACCTCTAGGCCTACTCACGACTTGCCAGTTTATTTCTCCATTCAAGCCAAAAGGATAATTTCTCTGATGCTTCATCTTCTTTTAAGGATTCACCTGTCTAGGTTATGCATACTTAAGATATCTCCCCCCACACACCGTTTTTTTAAACTAAAAGTCAGCTGACTAGTAAATGAATCCTAAAGTGATATCGCATCTAATTCAATGGTTGTACTCACACTCAAAGGGAGAGCAGAGCCTCAGTGATTTTAAAGTGATTGGGGTCACTTTAGAATTGTGTCTACCATTGTTACCTATATTAGGAAGTAAAACAGCTGCAAAGTCAATATATATAAAATGAAAAATTATAGATGTATAGACCTATTTTTAACTGATGAATGAGTTTTCCCTAGGAAAACAAGCAAACATAAAAAAAGAAAAGAAAAAACACTAACCAAATCTCTAGGCAATCAAAAACCAAGTGATATTTTCAGCCCCAAAATACAGCATATGCATTCTAAATAGATATCTGTTCTTCCATTTTTATTTTCTAAGGTGAGTTTATCTTATAAGGTCTATATGCACACACCATGTCCTTCACAATCTCTCTCCTGCTAGTCTATCTACTAGTAAGTAAATTAGAGACTTAAAGCTATAAGATCTTCAAAACTTGGTATAATTCTACTTTCCCATTAGACTTACATAACATCTTGGTTGTGCCTCCATCCTGCTGAGCTCTATGAACCAATAATTTGTAAGTATATTATGAACACCAATATTTTCCTCTATTTAGATATCACAGCAACATTGTAATACTTGATATTAGGTTATGTTTTTATGGTTCATCCATCTGATTCCTTTACTATTTCATTCTTTTTCTCTTGTATTGCTACTTCTACCCCTTGATGTGGAAGAAAAGAAAAATCCAATACACTTGCATGTTTACATTCATAGTTATTGCACACATTTTTCATCAAGTCTTATTGCATTACAATTGGGATACAGTCTAGCTCTACTGGGCTATTTTATGAGGCAATAATATTGTTGGTTATGACTGAACTCTAATACAGTCTTCTAAAGCTATAGTAGAAAAGCTATTACCTTATGTACATTTTTGTTTTGATCTTTCATTTATCTTAAAATTATGTTCAATAAAGATATAGTTAGAAGTCAAAGTTCTTCAGGTAGAGCCTAACTGAAAATCAAATTAGAAAAGTCACAAAATGAAAATACCTTATTTATGTGTCTTAAAAATTTCCCAAATTACATCTCTGCAGCTCTCCTTTATTTGATTGACCAGGAACATATGTGTGAGTCCTTGTTTTTTAAGTGTTATTTTGTGAAATACATGTAATATGAATGTGAAATACCTATAAAATGAATGCTAAGTTTTAAAAAGTAAATCATTTGTCATTTATTTAGCCATTTTCTAAAGTAATAATTTAGTTTCTTGAACTGCAGTTTTGGACTAACAAATTTTGAAATGGTCACACATACTTATATTTGAGGTTAGGTAAGGTGATGTTGGATTTTAAGCTTCATTACACTATCTTTAACTAATTTCTATTTTATCTGATTTAAAATGTCTTTAAAACCCCACACATTTACTGAGAATTTATTATTTTCAAAGAAGAAATGCATTGTCATCGCGTCTATGGGGTCACATAGAGTCGGACACGACAAAAGCAACTTAGCAGCAGCAGCAGACGTAAAAGCATCTGCAATTGTCACTGCAGATATAAGAGATGCTCTTATGCAATGTTGCTAATTAGACATGGTATAGATAAAGAACAAAGTAGTAGGCAATAGCTGCTGTGCTTTGTTTTGTTTTGGGAAACATATTCTGCCTACACAGTGTTCATATGATTATATATATCAAAAAGAAATAAATTTATAGCTTAATTATTCTGGATAAAAAAGATCTAAAGTCTTTTCCTTTTAATCTNATGGTATAGATAAAGAACAAAGTAGTAGGCAATAGCTGCTGTGCTTTGTTTTGTTTTGGGAAACATATTCTGCCTACACAGTGTTCATATGATTATATATATCAAAAAGAAATAAATTTATAGCTTAATTATTCTGGATAAAAAAGATCTAAAGTCTTTTCCTTTTAATCTAGGACTTAATTTTATTGAAATATAATTGGCATAAAATATGTTTAATGTGTACAACACAATGATATTTATCTTTAAAATAAAATAATTTGAGACTTCTGACATAGTATTGAGTTGGCTAAGAAGTTCATTTGGGTATATCCATAATATCTTATGGAAAACCCTGAATGAACATTTTGGCACATCCAGTATTTATACTGGGCTTCCCTGGTGGCTCAGTGATTAAACAATCCATCTGCCAATGCAGGAGACTTAAGAGACACAGTTTCAATCCCTGGGTCGGGAAGATCCCCTGGAGAAGGAAATGACAATCCATTCCAGTAGTCTTGCCTGTGAAATCCCATGGACAGTAAAGCCTGGCGGGTACAGTCCATGAGGTTGCAAAAGAGTCAGACACAACTTAAAACAGCAACAATATTTAGATGCCCTCTTTATCCTGATTTTTAAAATGCAACATAGTTCTGTAGCTATTTTCCTTTCAAGTAATTTCTTTGTCTGACTTCAAATTTTATTATCTTCTTAATCTTTACTACATATATCCTTTGAATTTCCAAAGAAGTCACTATGGAAATTTCCACAGAAGCCCATGGCTTCCTGCATCTTTCTGTCTGAGGATGTTTTCTGATTGCAAGATCATTTTCTACTATGCTGTGCAGGGTAATGGATGGTCTAGAAGAGGAAGGAGTTGTCAAGCCATGACTCTCAAGCCAAATTCAGCTCCCTATTTGTTTTAGTAAATAAAGGAACACAGCAATAGCCATTTGTTAACCACTTATCTGCTTGATTCTTTTATATTACAATGGCAGTGTTGCATATTGTGACAGAGATCATGTGGTTTGCAAAGCCCCTGGTATTTACTATCTGGTCTTTTACTGAATGTTGATCTAGAAATAATCTTAACTGGATGGAAATGGTAAATAAATAAACACGTTTCCTCACAATCTTGAGGGAAATTTTAAGATGTGTTTGAAACCTTAGCCCCTTTTACCTGCAGTGGTTACTAGTTCAGTAATATTGGCTTTTCTCCTCCAGTTCCATGCTACCATATTTTAATCAAGTTTTCTGGGATCATCTTCCAAATAAGGTAATCAGTTTCAGAATTGGATAGTGAGAAACCTAAACAGATATCTTCTGTTTAACATCTTTTTAATTAGTCTAACTACTGCTTAAATTAGCTTAGTGAGTTGTTATATGAGGAGGATTTATTCAATATATTTTAAGCTTCCAGTTTCAAGAGACTCAATACAATTCAGAAAAGATAATCCCGTTCTTTAACACACAGATCCACACACCCTGACTTCACATCATAATCAAATAGCTAACAATCAGTGAAACAGTGCAGAGTGACTTAATAATCAATGGAAAAGTATAACTGTTCTATAGTCCTCAAAAATTAGTCAAATATTAAAATCTCTCCATCAGTTATAACTGTGTAAGAAAAAAATAACGCTATTAACATTTACTAATTACCCTGCAATTTAAAACACTAGAAATGTTGAGTAAATATTTATTTGTAAAAAAAAATAAAATTAACAAAAATAGTTAGAAAGTGCTTGCCTTCATATTGTGTAGCAGAATTCAGTGCTTTGAGACTGTAGTTTCTGAAGTCCCTGTTTTTTCCAGCTGGCTGTCAGCTGAGGTCAGTCTCAATTTCTAGATGCCCCTACCTCTAGGCCTACTCACGACTTGCCAGTTTATTTCTCCATTCAAGCCAAAAGGATAATTTCTCTGATGCTTCATCTTCTTTTAAGGATTCACCTGTCTAGGTTATGCATACTTAAGATATCTCCCCCCACACACCGTTTTTTTAAACTAAAAGTCAGCTGACTAGTAAATGAATCCTAAAGTGATATCGCATCTAATTCAATGGTTGTACTCACACTCAAAGGGAGAGCAGAGCCTCAGTGATTTTAAAGTGATTGGGGTCACTTTAGAATTGTGTCTACCATTGTTACCTATATTAGGAAGTAAAACAGCTGCAAAGTCAATATATATAAAATGAAAAATTATAGATGTATAGACCTATTTTTAACTGATGAATGAGTTTTCCCTAGGAAAACAAGCAAACATAAAAAAAGAAAAGAAAAAACACTAACCAAATCTCTAGGCAATCAAAAACCAAGTGATATTTTCAGCCCCAAAATACAGCATATGCATTCTAAATAGATATCTGTTCTTCCATTTTTATTTTCTAAGGTGAGTTTATCTTATAAGGTCTATATGCACACACCATGTCCTTCACAATCTCTCTCCTGCTAGTCTATCTACTAGTAAGTAAATTAGAGACTTAAAGCTATAAGATCTTCAAAACTTGGTATAATTCTACTTTCCCATTAGACTTACATAACATCTTGGTTGTGCCTCCATCCTGCTGAGCTCTATGAACCAATAATTTGTAAGTATATTATGAACACCAATATTTTCCTCTATTTAGATATCACAGCAACATTGTAATACTTGATATTAGGTTATGTTTTTATGGTTCATCCATCTGATTCCTTTACTATTTCATTCTTTTTCTCTTGTATTGCTACTTCTACCCCTTGATGTGGAAGAAAAGAAAAATCCAATACACTTGCATGTTTACATTCATAGTTATTGCACACATTTTTCATCAAGTCTTATAGCATTACAATTGGGATACAGTCTAGCTCTACTGGGCTATTTTATGAGGCAATAATATTGTTGGTTATGACTGAACTCTAATACAGTCTTCTAAAGCTATAGTAGAAAAGCTATTACCTTATGTACATTTTTGTTTTGATCTTTCATTTATCTTAAAATTATGTTCAATAAAGATATAGTTAGAAGTCAAAGTTCTTCAGGTAGAGCCTAACTGAAAATCAAATTAGAAAAGTCACAAAATGAAAATACCTTATTTATGTGTCTTAAAAATTTCCCAAATTACATCTCTGCAGCTCTCCTTTATTTGATTGACCAGGAACATATGTGTGAGTCCTTGTTTTTTAAGTGTTATTTTGTGAAATACATGTAATATGAATGTGAAATACCTATAAAATGAATGCTATTTTAAAAAGTAAATCATTTGTCATTTATTTAGCCATTTTCTAAAGTAATAATTTAGTTTCTTGAACTGCAGTTTTGGACTAACAAATTTTGAAATGGTCACACATACTTATATTTGAGGTTAGGTAAGGTGATGTTGGATTTTAAGCTTCATTACACTATCTTTAACTAATTTCTATTTTATCTGATTTAAAATGTCTTTAAAACCCCACACATTTACTGAGAATTTATTATTTTCAAAGAAGAAATGCATTGTCATCGCGTCTATGGGGTCACATAGAGTCGGACACGACAAAAGCAACTTAGCAGCAGCAGCAGACGTAAAAGCATCTGCAATTGTCACTGCAGATATAAGAGATGCTCTTATGCAATGTTGCTAATTAGACATGGTATAGATAAAGAACAAAGTAGTAGGCAATAGCTGCTGTGCTTTGTTTTGTTTTGGGAAACATATTCTGCCTACACAGTGTTCATATGATTATATATATCAAAAAGAAATAAATTTATAGCTTAATTATTCTGGATAAAAAAGATCTAAAGTCTTTTCCTTTTAATCTAGGACTTAATTTTATTGAAATATAATTGGCATAAAATATGTTTAATGTGTACAACACAATGATATTTATCTTTAAAATAAAATAATTTGAGACTTCTGACATAGTATTGAGTTGGCTAAGAAGTTCATTTGGGTATATCCATAATATCTTATGGAAAACCCTGAATGAACATTTTGGCACATCCAGTATTTATACTGGGCTTCCCTGGTGGCTCAGTGATTAAACAATCCATCTGCCAATGCAGGAGACTTAAGAGACACAGTTTCAATCCCTGGGTCGGGAAGATCCCCTGGAGAAGGAAATGACAATCCATTCCAGTAGTCTTGCCTGTGAAATCCCATGGACAGTAAAGCCTGGCGGGTACAGTCCATGAGGTTGCAAAAGAGTCAGACACAACTTAAAACAGCAACAATATTTAGATGCCCTCTTTATCCTGATTTTTAAAATGCAACATAGTTCTGTAGCTATTTTCCTTTCAAGTAATTTCTTTGTCTGACTTCAAATTTTATTATCTTCTTAATCTTTACTACATATATCCTTTGAATTTCCAAAGAAGTCACTATGGAAATTTCCACAGAAGCCCATGGCTTCCTGCATCTTTCTGTCTGAGGATGTTTTCTGATTGCAAGATCATTTTCTACTATGCTGTGCAGGGTAATGGATGGTCTAGAAGAGGAAGGAGTTGTCAAGCCATGACTCTCAAGCCAAATTCAGCTCCCTATTTGTTTTAGTAAATAAAGGAACACAGCAATAGCCATTTGTTAACCACTTATCTGCTTGATTCTTTTATATTACAATGGCAGTGTTGCATATTGTGACAGAGATCATGTGGTTTGCAAAGCCCCTGGTATTTACTATCTGGTCTTTTACTGAATGTTGATCTAGAAATAATCTTAACTGGATGGAAATGGTAAATAAATAAACACGTTTCCTCACAATCTTGAGGGAAATTTTAAGATGTGTTTGAAACCTTAGCCCCTTTTACCTGCAGTGGTTACTAGTTCAGTAATATTGGCTTTTCTCCTCCAGTTCCATGCTACCATATTTTAATCAAGTTTTCTGGGATCATCTTCCAAATAAGGTAATCAGTTTCAGAATGGGATAGTGAGAAACCTAAACAGATATCTTCTGTTTAACATCTTTTTAATTAGTCTAACTACTGCTTAAATTAGCTTAGTGAGTTGTTATATGAGGAGGATTTATTCAATATATATATGTTCATTTTTCACTGAAAATATCATGATCCAGACTATAAAATATGGACAAAATAGTGAATTAACTGAGGAATGTATTTTGTAATTATTGAATTTTGGTACCTCTTCAAGTTAATATTCAAAATCAATTTTATTCTAACTTGTTAACTTTTCACATATATTATGAGTACCAAATATTCATCATTCTCTTCTAGGATATAAAGTAATTTACAGTCAATAAACCTAAGTTAAATCACTGTAGGTTACTATGAGGAATATTTAATAATCCTATCCCTTTTAAGAGATAGAATAAGGGAGAATGAAGTCATTATTTTTTGCTCTTGACTTAAACAATGCACCAATGGTGGGTAGAGTAATCAGAGGCTGCTTAAGAAAGTCTTGGGGACCAGAGACATCATCAGTAGTTTTAATGGACATCCTTCTGCTACAAATAATGCTAAGGATCCAGGGCTACCTTGATCCAGCTTTCTGTTTACTGAGTTACATAACCACAATGAAGCCAGAGGAAAAGAGCTGAACTTTTAGGAAGAAGGCAAGCAGATATTTGAAGTATTCTATATCAGTCAATGTTAGTGAAAATGGCTTGGAATCTGCCAGCCCAGTTATGAAGACTGTGTGGATCACAAAAAATTGTGAAAAATTCTTAAAAAGATGGGAATACCAGACCACCTAACCAGCCTCCTGAAAAATCTGTATGCAGGTCAAGAAGCAACACTTAGAACTGGACATGGAACAACAGACTGGTTCCAAATAGGAAAAGGAGTACGTCAAGGCTGTATATTGTCACTCTACTTATTTAACTTATATGCAGAGTACATCATGTGAAATGTTGGGCTGGATGAAACACAAGCTAGCATCAAGATTGCCAGGAGAAATATCAATAACCTCAGATATGCAGAAAACACCATCCTTATGGCAGAAAGTGAAGAAGAGCCAAATAGCCTCCTAATGAAAGTGAAAGAGGAGAGTGAAAAAGTTGCCTTAAAACTCAGCATTCAGAAAACTAAGATCTTGGCATCCAGTACAATCACTTCATGACAAATCGATGGGGAAACAATAGAAACAATGAGAGACTTTATTTGGGGCGGGGGGGCTCCAAAGTCATTGCAGATGGTGACTGCAGCCATGACATTAAACAACACTTGCTCCTTGGATGGAAAGTTATGACCAACCTAGATAGCATAATAAAAAGCAGAGCCATTACTTTGCCAACAAAGGTCCAAATAGTCAAAGCTATAGTTTTTCCAGTAGTCATGTGTGAACATGAGTGTTGAACTATAAAGAAGGCTGAGTGCCAAAGAATTGATGCGTTTGATCTACAGTGTTGGAGAAGACTCCTTGGTCTTCTTGGTGTTGAGAGTCACTTGGACTGCAAGGAGATCCAACCAGTCCATCCTAAAGGAAATTGGACCTGAATATTCATTGGAAAGACTGATGCTGAAGCTGAAACTCCCAATACTTTGGCTACCTGATGTGAAGAACTGACTCCTTGGAAAAGACCGTGATTCTGGAAAAGACTGAAGGCAGGAGGAGAAAGGACCAACAGAGGATGACATGGTTGGATGACATCATGACTCGATGGACATGTGTCTGAGCAAGCTCTAGGGGTTAGTGATGGACATGGAAGGCTCGGGTGCTGCATTCCATGGGATCACAAAGAGTCATACTTGACTGAGCAGCTGAACTGAATTGAGAGATAGATTAACCAAGAAAACTGGAATATTCTCATCAGAGGGTTCAAATCCCCACCATGTTTAAACAGAGAGCAGAAGAGCTAGGAGGAGACAATTGCATAGAAGCAGCTTCAGTGGGTTTAGGCTTTTCAGGGCTTTCCCGGTAGCTCAATGTGTGAACAATCTGTCTGCAGTGCAGGAGACCAGGTTCAATTCCTTGATCAGGAAGATCCCTTGAAGAAGGAAATGTCAAACTACTCCAGTATTCCTGCCTGGAAAATCCCATGGTCAGTGGAGCCTGGTGGTCTACAGTCCATGGGGTCTCAAGAGTCGGACATGACTTCTCCACTAAACCACCACCACCATGGTGGTAAGGCAAGGTGCTGAATCTTTAACAAAGTAAAGTTTAGAGACAAAGAGTTTCAGCAGAAATAAGCAGTCAATGATAATCAGAGATAATTTCTAGTGATCAAGGTTTTTAATTAGAAGTAGCAGTTATGATATCAAAAGTGGTGGTGTCCTTTTGCAGAGGAAGAGACTTGGAAGACAATTCTGTAGTTTCCTTTTTATTCTAGTATTTCAGAATAATTTTAGGGCCTGGAGAATCTAAGGAGTTTATAGTATCTTCCCTATATTTACCCAGAGTAACTTAACTGTGGTTACTTCCTAGCTGATTGCAGTGAGATATATAAGAACTTTTGAAATATACAGTTTGCATTAAGCAATTAGCAGAGGTCAAGGGATCTTGAACAGAATGAGAAGTTCTAAACCTTTGACTTTTATCCTCTTCACCTCCACCTCAGGTACTAACTGCAAGACTCCTTTCTTTGCTCCATATCTGTTATTCCACATTGTCAAATGACGTAGATTTTTATTAAAAAAAAAAAAAAGGCTCGTTCCCTTTTTGAAGATACCACTACAGATATGCAATCTCTCACTTTGATGGCTTTCAAAGTTTAGACTATTAAAATTTTCCTTCATGCCAGAAATATGGTATGCTGAAATTGCTTTCTATTTTTCACTTAAAAAAAGAAAAAAATAACATCTAAATCATGTTGTAAAACGTTTTACAACTTGCAGGCACTCAGCTTCTGTTGATCTTGTCAGTCTTTCTTTTTCTGACTCTGGCAGATGTCTCGTTTTGGGTCTCAGCTACTTGAAATAGTGTAGTTCATTTTCAAGATGTTTTAGATTTACATCATTTTATCAGAAGCTACTATTTAAAATAGTGTGGACTTATCAAAAAAAATCTGTTCTGTCACTTTCATCTCATGTTATTTAATACTCCCTGTAATAAATAGCCAAAGTAATGGAAAGTTTTGGACAGTAAATTCCCTGATTTACATTCTGGAAAGTAAAACATATTCCTTGGAATCATTAATTTTACCACACCCTATATTCTGAGTTATCCATACGACTGTGGAAAAACACAAAATTAGCCACAAATTTCTTTTTTGAAAGCAATTAGCAGATGCTTATTAAAATGTCTAAATTTACATGTTTACTCTCCCTGTCCCCAAACACCGAAAACTGAAATACTTGAATGCAATAAACAGTCTCCATAGGTATTTTATATGTGTTCAAGTGTTAACTTCAGGTCAGAACTGTATACATTGTCAATATTCTTTATATATTTTTATTTATTTATAATTTCTAAATTGATTTTAAATTTCCTGATTTTCAAAGATGTGGTTTCATTTTTACTTGATTTTAATTTATACTATTGTAATACATTCTGAAGAATATATAAACATATATACTACATTGACTCTCAGTCATGCAAATAATTAAAGGACAGGATTTCACATGAAACCTATAGTACATACAACCTACAGGAAAATAGTGAACTTTTTCAAATCCAGTTACACAAAATATTTGTTTGTAAGTTTAAAATCTTTCTTTTGTTTTCTTGTAACATGATTCAAAACTTGTAGAGAGTTTGGTTAAAGGAATGAAATATATAACTGAAGTCAGAAGCCTTTGATTAAGCTATATTCTGTATAGGTTCTTGAACAAGTTTATATGCCAATCATTTCTCCCTTTCATTAGAATATAGCACCCTATTATGGATTTCAGAATCTCTATTCCTTCACAACCATTACTTTGGGTTCCATCTGAAAATTTCCTTTTGCTCTGGCCACTATCGATTTGTCTGGAGTGGGCACTGAAGTCAAGGTGAATCAATCACAGTAATTCCTCACAATTGTTTCTTTTTTAAAGCTAAAATTAGAAATAGAGTCCTTCTATAACAGAGGCACATGTGATATTCAGGAAATGTTGGTCAGCATGTTTTCTGTCAAGTGGAAAAAGAAAAGGCAGTAAGACCAAATGAATTTGTCTAGAAAGAAGCAAATGAGTTAAAATGAGAAAGGGAGAGAGAGAGAGAGATATGCTTCAAGAAATGTATCAAATGCCTTACTGTTACTGAGACTTACTTTCTTGGCTTGTTAAGGTCAATAAATGTTCAGTTTTTCTTTGTCCTAAATTTAGTCACAGATGCATTCTAATTACATCCATTCAAGAGTCCTAAATAATGCTAAAGTTTCAGTTCAGTTCAGTTCAGTCACTCAGTCCTGTCCACCTCCTTGTGACCCCATGGACTGCAGCACACCAGGCCTCCCTGTCCACCATCAACTCCCAGAGTTTACCCAAACTCATGTCCATTGAGTCGGTGATGTCATCCAACCATCTCATCATCTATCATCCCCTCTTCGTCCTGCCTTCAAACTTTCCCAACATCAGGGTCTTTCTAAATGAGTCAGCTCTTTGTATCAAGTGGCCAGTGTATTGGAGTTAGGCTTCAACATCAGTCCTTCCAATGAACACCCAGGACTGATATTTAAGATGGACTGTTTGGACCTCCTTGCAGGAAGGGGACTCTCAAGAGTCTTCTCCAACACCACAGTTCAAAAACATCAACTCCTCAGCACTCAGCTTTCTTTATAGTCCAACTCTCACATCCATACATGACTACAGGAAAAAACAAAGCCTTGACTAGATGGACCTTTGTTGGAAAATAATGTCTCTGCTTTTTAATATGCTGTCTAGGTTGGTCATAACTTTTCTTCCAAGGAGTAAGCATCTTAATTTCATGCCTGTTGTCATCACCTGCAGTGATTTTGAAGCCCTCAAGAATAAAGTTAGCCACTGTTTCCACTGTTTCCCCATATATTTCCCATGAAGTGATGGGACCAGATGCCATGATCTTAGTTTTCTGAATGTTGAGCTTTGCGCCAACTTTTTCACTCTCCTCTTTCACTTTCATCAAGAGGCTTTTTAGTTCCTCCTCACTTTCTTCCATAAGGGTGGTTTCATCTGCATATCTGAGGTTCTGTCTCTTATACACATCTAGATGTGTATAAGAGACAGGATGTGAAGAACTGACTCCTCGGAAAAGACCGTGATTCTGGAAAAGACTGAAGGCAGGAGGAGAAAGGACCAACAGAGGATGACATGGTTGGATGACATCATGACTCGATGGACATGTGTCTGAGCAAGCTCTAGGGGTTAGTGATGGACATGGAAGGCTCGGGTGCTGCATTCCATGGGATCACAAAGAGTCATACTTGACTGAGCAGCTGAACTGAATTGAGAGATAGATTAACCAAGAAAACTGGAATATTCTCATCAGAGGGTTCAAATCCCCACCATGTTTAAACAGAGAGCAGAAGAGCTAGGAGGAGACAATTGCATAGAAGCAGCTTCAGTGGGTTTAGGCTTTTCAGGGCTTTCCCGGTAGCTCAATGTGTGAACAATCTGTCTGCAGTGCAGGAGACCAGGTTCAATTCCTTGATCAGGAAGATCCCTTGAAGAAGGAAATGTCAAACTACTCCAGTATTCCTGCCTGGAAAATCCCATGGTCAGTGGAGCCTGGTGGTCTACAGTCCATGGGGTCTCAAGAGTCGGACATGACTTCTCCACTAAACCACCACCACCATGGTGGTAAGGCAAGGTGCTGAATCTTTAACAAAGTAAAGTTTAGAGACAAAGAGTTTCAGCAGAAATAAGCAGTCAATGATAATCAGAGATAATTTCTAGTGATCAAGGTTTTTAATTAGAAGTAGCAGTTATGATATCAAAAGTGGTGGTGTCCTTTTGCAGAGGAAGAGACTTGGAAGACAATTCTGTAGTTTCCTTTTTATTCTAGTATTTTAGAATAATTTTAGGGCCTGGAGAATCTAAGGAGTTTATAGTATCTTCCCTATATTTACCCAGAGTAACTTAACTGTGGTTACTTCCTAGCTGATTGCAGTGAGATATATAAGAACTTTTGAAATATACAGTTTGCATTAAGCAATTAGCAGAGGTCAAGGGATCTTGAACAGAATGAGAAGTTCTAAACCTTTGACTTTTATCCTCTTCACCTCCACCTCAGGTACTAACTGCAAGACTCCTTTCTTTGCTCCATATCTGTTATTCCACATTGTCAAATGACGTAGATTTTTATTAAAAAAAAAAAAAAGGCTCGTTCCCTTTTTGAAGATACCACTACAGATATGCAATCTCTCACTTTGATGGCTTTCAAAGTTTAGACTATTAAAATTTTCCTTCATGCCAGAAATATGGTATGCTGAAATTGCTTTCTATTTTTCACTTAAAAAAAGAAAAAAATAACATCTAAATCATGTTGTAAAACGTTTTACAACTTGCAGGCACTCAGCTTCTGTTGATCTTGTCAGTCTTTCTTTTTCTGACTCTGGCAGATGTCTCGTTTTGGGTCTCAGCTACTTGAAATAGTGTAGTTCATTTTCAAGATGTTTTAGATTTACATCATTTTATCAGAAGCTACTATTTAAAATAGTGTGGACTTATCAANGGAAAAAACAAAGCCTTGACTAGATGGACCTTTGTTGGAAAATAATGTCTCTGCTTTTTAATATGCTGTCTAGGTTGGTCATAACTTTTCTTCCAAGGAGTA
Source organism: Oreotragus oreotragus (assembly GCA_006410675.1). Lineage (NCBI taxonomy): Eukaryota > Metazoa > Chordata > Mammalia > Artiodactyla > Bovidae > Oreotragus > Oreotragus oreotragus. Next base: position 22,505 of record SJYX01000495.1, read on the forward strand.
AGCATCTTAATTTCATGCCTGTTGTCATCACCTGCAGTGATTTTGAAGCCCTCAAGAATAAAGTTAGCCACTGTTTCCACTGTTTCCCCATATATTTCCCATGAAGTGATGGGACCAGATGCCATGATCTTAGTTTTCTGAATGTTGAGCTTTGCGCCAACTTTTTCACTCTCCTCTTTCACTTTCATCAAGAGGCTTTTTAGTTCCTCCTCACTTTCTTCCATAAGGGTGGTTTCATCTGCATATCTGAGGTTATTGATATTTCTCCCAGCAATCTTGATTCCAGCTTGTGCTTCCTCCAGACCAGCATTTCTCATGATGTACTCTGCATATAAGTTAAATAAGCAGGGTGACAATATACAGCCTTGACATACTCCTTTTCCTATTTGGAACCAGTCTGTTGTTCCATGTGCAGTTCTAACTGTTGCTTCATGACCTGCATATAGGATTCTCAAGAGGCAGGTCAGGTGGTCTGGGATTCCCATCTTTTTCACAATTTTCGACAATTTATTATGATCCACACAGTCAAAGGCTTTGGCATAGTCAATAAAGCAAAAGTAGATGTTTTTCTGGAACTTTCTTGCTTTTTTGATGATCCAACAGATGTTGACAACTTGATCTCTGGTTCCTCTGCCTTTTCTAAACCCAGCTTGAACATCTGGAAGTTCATGGTTCACCTATTGTTGAAGCCTGGCTTGAAGAATTTTTAGCATACTTTACTAACATGTGAGATGAGTACAAGTGTGCGGTAGTTTGAGCATTTTTTTGGCATTGCCTTTCTTTGGGATTGCCTTTTCCAGTCCTGTGGCCACTGTTGAGTTTTCCAAATATGCTGGCATATTGAGTGCAGCACTTTCACAGCATCATCTTTTAGGATTCGAAATAGCTCAATTGGAATTCCATCACCACCTCTAACTTTGTTCTTCGTGATGCTCCATAAGGCTCACTTGACTTTGCATTCCAGGATATCTGGCTCTAGGTGAGTGATCACACCATCATGATTATCTGTGTCATGAAGATCTTTTTTGCACAGTTTTCTGTGCATTCTTGCCACCTCTTCTTAATATCTTCTGTTTCTGTTAGGGCCATACCATTTCTGTCCTTTATTAAGCCCATCTTTGCATGACATGTTTCCTTGGTATCTCTAATTTTCTTGAAAAGATCTCTAGTATTTTCTATTCTGTTGTTTTCCTCTATTTCTTTGCACTGATCACTGAAGAAGGCTTCCTTATCTTTCCTTGCTATTCTTTGGAACTCTACATTCAAATGGGTATATCTTTCCTTTTCTCCTTTGCTTTTCTCTTCTCTTTTGTTCACAGCTATTTGTAAGACCTTTGAGACAGCCATTTTGCTTTTTTGCATTTATTTTCCTTGGGGATGGTCTTGATCCCTGTCTCTGTCAATATCTCTAACCCCTGTCCATAGTTCATCAGGCACTCTGTCTATCAGATCTAGTCCCTTGAATCTATTTCTCACTTCCACTGTATAATTGTAAGGGATTTGATATAGGTCATACCTGAATGATCTAGTGGTTTTCCCTACTTTCTTCAATTTAACTGTGAATGTGGCAATAAGGGGTTCATGATCCGAGCCACAGGCAGCTCCTGGTCTTTTTTTTTTTTTTTTTTTATAAACTGACTGCATGGAGCTTCTCCATCTTGGGCTGCAAAGAATATAATCAACCTGATATTGGTGTTGGCCATCTGGTGATGTCCATGTTTAGAGTCTTCTCTTGTGTTGTTTGAACAGGGTGTTTGTTATGACCCGTGTGTTCTCTTGGCAAAACTCTGTTAGCCTTTGCCATGCTTCATTCTGTACTCCAAGGCCAAATTTGCCTGTTAGTTCAAGTGTTTCTTGACTTCCTACTTTTGTATTCCAATATCCTATAATGAGGGACATCTTTTTTGGGTGTGAGTTCTGAAAGATCTTGTAGGTCTTCATAGAACCATTCAACTTCAGCTTCTTCAGCATTACTGGTAGGGGCATAGACTTGAATGGTTTACCTTGGAAACAAACAGAGATCATTCCGTCGTTTTTGAAATTGCATCCAAGGACTGTGTTTGGGACTCTTTTGATGACTATGATGTCCACTCCATTTCTTCTAAGGGATTCTTGACCACTGTAGTAGAAATAATGGTCATCTGATTTAAATTCATCGATTCCAGTCTGTTTTAGTTTGCTGATTCCTAGAATGTCGACGTTCACTCTTGCCATCTCCTGTTTGACCTCTTCCAATTTGGCTTGATTCATGGACCTAACATTCCAGGTTCCTATGCAATATTTCTCTTTACAGCTTTGGACCTTGCTTCTATCACCAGTCACATCCACAACTGGGTGTTGTTTTTGCTTTGGCTCCATCCCTTCATTCTTTCTGGAGTCATTTTCTCCACTGATCTCCAGTAGCATATTGGGCCCCTACAGACCTGAGGAGTTCATCTTTCAGTGTCCTATCTTTCTGCCTTTTCATACCCTTCATGGGGTTCTCAAAGCAAGAATACTGAATTGATTTGCCATTCCCTTCTCCAGTGGACCACATTTTGCCAGAACTCTCCACTATGACCTGTCCATCTTGGGTGGCTCCGCATGGCATGGCTTAGTTTCACTGAGCTAGAGAAGGCTGTGGTCCATGTGGTTAGATTGATTAGTTTTCTGTGATTGTGATTTCAGTCTGTCTGCTCTTTGATGCCCTCGTACTAAAGTTTAGTTTCTTCTTATTCACTATTAGTCTATAAGAAGATAATAATTTAACCTAATTTATAGAATTATAAAAGTTTCCTCATTAACTTTGAGAGTTTATTTATCTTAGCTAAGTTTATACATAATATTCTTATACTATTGTAGATTGGAGAGTTCAAGGAACAAAGACTTTTATTTTTAGCTCCTAATTAATTGAAGTACTAGAACTCCAAAACTTGTACATTCTTTTTACTATTTGACAGAAACAAATGCTTTGCAAAAAAATAAAAATAAATAAAATAAGGCAAAAATTAAACAATAATTCAGCCCTATGCTCTGTGAAATTGATTAGAAACTATTATACTAATCGTACATTAAAATTTTTACATTATTAGTGTAGAATATTCATAGTTATAGTAAGTACATAGTAAGCACATTTGTGTGACACAAATAATGCAGGAAAATGAAAAATTGAAGATATAATATTTTATAAAATATGCAGTATGTGAGAAAAAATTTCTTCCATTCTGCATATGACACCATATACACCTGTCTCTTATACACATCTAGATGTGTATATCCTTCTCCAGTGGACCACATTTTGCCAGAACTCTCCACTATGACCTGTCCATCTTGGGTGGCTCCGCATGGCATGGCTTAGTTTCACTGAGCTAGAGAAGGCTGTGGTCCATGTGGTTAGATTGATTAGTTTTCTGTGATTGTGATTTCAGTCTGTCTGCTCTTTGATGCCCTCGTACTAAAGTTTAGTTTCTTCTTATTCACTATTAGTCTATAAGAAGATAATAATTTAACCTAATTTATAGAATTATAAAAGTTTCCTCATTAACTTTGAGAGTTTATTTATCTTAGCTAAGTTTATACATAATATTCTTATACTATTGTAGATTGGAGAGTTCAAGGAACAAAGACTTTTATTTTTAGCTCCTAATTAATTGAAGTACTAGAACTCCAAAACTTGTACATTCTTTTTACTATTTGACAGAAACAAATGCTTTGCAAAAAAATAAAAATAAATAAAATAAGGCAAAAATTAAACAATAATTCAGCACTATGCTCTGTGAAATTGATTAGAAACTATTATGCTAATCGTACATTATAATTTTTACATTATTAGTGTAGAATATTCATAGTTATAGTAAGTACATAGTAAGCACATTTGTGTGACACAAATAATGCAGGAAAATGAAAAACTGAAGATATAATATTTTATAAAACATGCAGTATGTGAGAAAAAATTTCTTCCATTCTGCATATGACACCATATACACAATGTAAAATAAGCATAGAAACCCCTTGAATATTTTTACATCTTTTCCTTCTAAGGCCCTCTGACCAAGAGAATTATTTGAGGTATAACAGGAGGAAACACCTAGCCAAGACTAGTAAGAAATAACTTGTAAGAAAGTCTAAGAAGGCAATAAATAGTTGTCACTGTATTTTTCAATACCTTAGGGATTTTTTAACCTGAATCTTAAAGCCTCCTTTAAGTTTAATATGTCTTACTAAAATCAAACAGTATTTAAGCCAGTGTAAACTAACATCCCTGATGTGGTATCACCAAGATTATAAGTCAAGGTTGAAGGACTAGTAGAGACACGAAGTGGTTAGCTGGATCCATACTGATGAAATATGATGAACCCAAGTGTCAAGCTGTGTTATTGCCCCACAAAGAAGTCATATGGGTTTTCTTGCTGCTTAAAACTGAGGGGTTACTCTGACACTGGAACATGAAGCAGGGTAATACAGAGTTTGGACACAACAAACTTATACATTTGATACATGCACATCAATGTTCACAACATCATTATCTACAATTGTCAAGATGTGGAAGCAACCTAAGCAACCGAAGTGTCCATCAACAAATGATAAAGATGTGGTACACACACACACACACATGACTGAATACTACTCAGCTGTAAAAATGAATAAAAATTTGCCATTTTTTGTAGCATGGATGGATGGACCTGGAAAGCATTATGATAAGTAAAATAAATCAGAGAAAGAGAAATACTGTATGATATCACTTATATGTAGCATCTAAAAAGTACAACAAACTAGTGAATATAAAAAAAAGCAGACTCAGATATATAAAACACACTAGTGACTACTGGTAGGGAGAAGGAATGGGGTGGGAGCAATATAGGGATAGGAGATCAAGAGGGACAAACAAGTAGGCATAAAAAAAGATAAAATAAGGTACTAGAATATATTGTATAACATGAAAAAATAGCCAACATTATATAATAATGGAAAATAACCTTTAAAATTATGAATCACTATATTGCATATCTTTAACCTATATATTATATAGATGTGAAGTCAGGTGGGCCTTAGGCAGCATCACTACGAACAAAGCTAGTGGAGATGATGGAATTCCAGTGGAGCTATTTCAATACCTGAAAGATGATGCTGTGAAAGTGCTTCACTCATTATGCCAGCAAATTTGGAAAACTCAGCAGTGGGCACAGGATTGGAAAAGGTCAGTTTTCATTCCAATCCCAAAGACAGGTAATGCCAAAGAATGCTCAAACTACCACACAGTTGCACTCATCTCACAAGCTAATAAAGTAATGCTCAAAATTCTCC
>SJYX01000495.1:31360-62342 GCA_006410675.1 Oreotragus oreotragus
TCCATACATGACTACAGGAAAAACCATAGCCTTGACTAGACAGACCTTAGTCGGCAAAGTAATGTCTCTGCTTTTGAATATACTATCTAGGTTGGTCATAACTTTCCTTCCAAGGAGTAAGCGTCTTTTAATTTCATGGCTGCAGTCACCATCTGCAGTGATTTTGGAGCCCCCAAAAATAAAGTCTGACATTGTTTCCACTGTTTCCCCATTTATTTTCCATGAAGTGATGGGATGTTATTTGAATATATCGCTACCTTTGAATGCCTGGTCAGTGGTAACTTCACCGTGGGAGGTTTCCTGTTTTCTTAGATGGGAAAGAGGTTTATTATCATCTAACCTCACAGAGAATACAAAACCAGGAGGAGTATAGCTAATGGTTGAGGTTGACATTTGATCAGGATCAATTGCAGAAATAACCAACACAGGCAGATAGGATAATGTTTAAGTCCAGTCCATTGGGAGGGCTGTAGCCATGGTTCAGAGGAGTAGGATGCTCCAACTTGCTCCCAAAGAGCATCCAGAAGTAGACAGAAGATCTATCCAGTAGCTGGATTTTTCTTGTCTTATCTTTATACTGAAAGTAGAACAGATGTGTTCTTTTTGACATCAACAGACTTTCATACACAGAAGAACTGAAATTTTAGCACATGGCCTCACTGAAAATCAATGCATCTGCCATAGAGAAAATATAAATGAACATGCTCTCCTTAACAATAAAAGGTAAAAATGAGAAGAATCAAACACAAAATTTAGTAGATATACATCATTCTGAATTTCTTTTTATGAAAGTACTATTTTTATTTCCTACAATTTTATGTTTGGGTCACATTTGTAGAATCAGTTCTCTTCCTATTGGGTTCAGATTTATAGGATTTTGTTAAAATATACATCTTTGTCTTTGGTTACAGATTTTCAATAACAATTTGTACCTGTGACTATAGGCAGAGAAAATTTATGGTTCTCTGCTTGTGGAATGCTTTACTTATGTATACAGTGTGTCTTGCTAGACTGAAGAGAACCTTGAAAATATTATGTATATCTCTGATGACTTCTTTAGCTACCTTTTGAAAAACTCATATGCTAACTAAATCTTTTGTGGAAATTATCATCAATGATATGTATAGAATACTCTCTGTATTGACTGATGTTTAGACTTGATTATTGCTTAGTTGCTAAGTCATGTCTGATTCTTTTGTGACCCATGGATGGTAGCCCACTAGGTTCCTTTGTTCATGTAATTTCCCAGGCAAGAATAATAGAGTTGAAATTTTCTTCTCTAGGGGATCTTCCTGACCCAGGGATTGAACCCACATTTCCTGATGGCAGGCAGATTCTTTACTTCTGAATCACCAGGGAAGCCCGGACTTGTTTATAAGAGTAACTAAATTAATCTAAATGATGTAATAAAATATAGTGGTAGTCTTATGTCTTCCTCTACAAGTGTTTCATACTTATGAAAATTCTAAAATATTTTAGAATTTTTTGTTTGTTTATGGATAATAATTGATCTTGATTTCAAATATCACCGGCCAAATCAAGGAAAATAGGTTTGATGGGCTCAATTTCTGTAAGCTTATTTCAGGCTTTTCTTCTAGCTGTGGTGCTGATATTTCACATAGTCTTGTAAACTGCTATAGCTAAGCAGAATTATGATCTTATTTGGAAACATCTAACTTTGCCATTTTTGTGTGGACATGGCTTTGGCCAATAGCAATTTGATTTTAAATGGAGTCTGACAAAAGGCAAAATGTGAAGAAGGTGAAATACAAGTAGACTCACAGTGAATTAGAAGCACCCCATTTCTTTTCCTGTCAGGTTTGTAGTGTGACCTGCTTGAACGGGCAGAAAACTAAAATGGAAGAAAGGTGTGAGAATTCAGAAGGCTCAGTGAGAAAATGCTACTGCTAAAAGATAAAATGACCTTTACAGATTTTACTTTTGGTTTTTGAACTGTTTTAGGAGTTACATTTTGAGAGAAGTAGCATGAATATTATTATATCTAGCCTTGTTATAGGGCATTTTAGTTAGATTTAATGCTAAGGTTAATTAGGGAAGAAGGCACAGGAAAACCATTTGTATTGTAAAGAATGAACTGCTAAGTCCAAAAGGATAGGGGTAAGGAGAAGGGATATTGTTTTGTATTATTTTGGGGGTTTGCTTTTCTTGTTGTTAGGATTTCTCTGTTTCAGGGTCTATAAAGTTATTCCATTATATCCTACTTCATATTGTCTAGGTCAACAAGAAAAACTGTTCTTTCAGAAGTCATTTGATGGAAAAAAAAAAATGTGTTCTGTCCAAAAAGTAGAAGATCTATCTTTTTTCTCCTAACCTGGTAAGTTTCTATTTGTGGGTGGCAGTTCTTGTATTACACTGTACTAACTGCTAGATTCTTCAGAGTAAAATGTGAGAATGAAGCAAAAGATAATTCCAGTAATAAAATGAATTAATTAATGTTAATATTTTTTTGAAAATTCTTGCAACTGTTTCTGATAATAAACACATCACTCTTGTTGAAGGAGAAAAGAATAGGGAGATTTTTCAATCCTTTTTCTTCTAAAGTCTTCTAATTTATTAAAAGGAAATGATGAAACCATCTTATTCTGAAGTGACGTGTTTTGTTTTTTAAAGTATGTTGTCACTGTATTTTAAATTACACAACCCTGAACTCACCTGTGCTTTACCTTGCTTCTCCAGGCCCTATCCAGTCTTTAGCTATAAGGTAAGTTTTTCTTTCTCTGAAGCTTCCTTCTCTGAATTCCTTAGCAAGCACATTCCATTTACAAATAAACATAATTAGCATTAGTTTATATGTTTAATTGTTTATATCTTAGTCATTTCAAATCTAGGTCTTTTCCCTCAGTGCCACTGTAGCTAGCCCTTAGAGGGCAGAGTTCAAGGCTTAAGTGGGGAGTTATGATAAATTTCAGGTGGTCCCCCAGCAGGTATTTCCCCAGAAGACCTCAGAATATCATTGACTTTTAATCTCTCAAGTAATATTTCTTTCTCTTAAAATAGTCACTTTGATGGAAATATGGAAAATTAATTTTGTTAATTCATTAAGTGCTTTGCAATATAGATGTATTAAAATATTTTAAAATAAGATTTGGGGTACCTAGGAGAAGACAGGCCCTGAGCACTTTAAGGCATTGGACAAAATGTAGTAACTGTAGGAAGGAACAGAAATTTAGTGGCTTCTTCCTGTTTCCCTCAGATTTAAACATAAACTTCTGGTGTTGACCATAGTGTATACGATCAGATTAAGTGGAAAACATGCAGATATCTTGTATCTTGTTTATTTTTTTAAGAAAGCACATTGATATACAATGAAAAATCAATATTTTATGGCTATTTTTCATATATTTTGCCAATGTTAAGTATCTAATGGAGCGTCTATATTTCAGGAAGTAGAAATTGTACGTTTAAAAAAAATGATGTCAAATTGTTAAATAACTTGGATTTTACTTTCTAAAGTTTTTTTTTAATTTGATGACATATTTAAAATGTGGTTACAGCAAAGTAAAGCAATATATAGAAAAAAATAATGAGAATGTTTACGAAACTGATATTTAAGACTAGTTTATGAAAAAGCCAGTTGAATGTCTAGGCTAAAACTCCACTAGTTAAAAAAAAAAAAAAGATGAAACTCTCAGAATTGCATAGAATATTTGCAAATGAAGCAACTGACAAGGGATTAATCTCTAAAATATACACTATCAGCTCATGCAGCTCAATAGCACCTCCCCCAAAAAATCCAATCAAAAGTGAGCAGAAGACCTAAACTGACATTTCTCCAAAAATGGCCAAGAGGCACAAGACAAGATGCTTAACATCACTAATGTGATAATTAGTGATCCTGAGGAATGCAAATCAAAAATACAGTGAGGTACCACCTCACACCAGTCAGAATCACTTCAGTTCAGTTGCTCAGTGGTATCTGACTCTTTGTGACCCCATGGACTGCAGCACACCAGACTTCCCTGTCTATCACCAACTTCCAGAGTTTACCCAAACTCATGTCCATTAAGTCAGTGATGCCATCCAACCATCTCATCCTCTGTCATCCCCTTCTTCTCCCACCTTCAATCTTTCCCAGCATCAGGGTCTTTTCCAATGAGTCAGTTCTTCACCTCAGGTGGCCAAAGTAATGGAGTTGCAGCTTCAGCATCAGTACTTCCAATGAATATTCTGGGCTGATTTCCTTTAGGATGGACTTTTGGATCTCCTTGCAGTCCAAGGGACTCTCAAGAGTCTTCTACAATACCATGGTTCAAAAGCATCAGTTCTTCAGCACTCAGATTTCTTTATAGTCCAACTCTCACATCCATAGATGACTACTGGAAAAACAAAAGCTTTGATTATATGGACCTTTGTTGGCAAAGTAATGTCTCTGCTTTTTAATATGCTGTCTAGGTTGGTTATAGCATTTCTTCCAAGTAGTAAATGTCTTTTAATTTCATAGCTGCAATCATCATCTGCAGTGATTTTGGAGCCCCCCAAAATAGCCTGTCACTGTTTCCATTGTTTCAGCATGTATTGCCATGAAGGCCATGATCTTAGCTTTCTGAATGATAGGCTTTAAGCCAACTTTTTCAATCTCCTCTTTCACTTTCAACAAGCAGCTCTTTAGTTTTTCTTCACTTCTTGCCCTAAGGGTGGTGTCATCTGCATATCTAAGTTTATTGATATTTCTCCCAGCAACCTTGATTCCAGCTTGTGCTTCATCCAACCCAGCATTTCACATGATGTACTCTGCATATAAGTTAAATAAGCAGAGTGACAATATACACAGCCTTGACATACTTCTTTCCCAACATGGAACCAGTTCCATGTCCAGTTCTAACTGTTGCCTCTTGACCTGCAAACAGATTTTTCAGGAGGCAAGTCAGGTGGTCTGGTATTGCCATCTATCTAAGAACTTTCCACAGTTGGTTGTAATCCACACAGTCAAAGGCTTTGGTGTAGTCAGTAAAGCAGAGTAGATGTTTCCCTGGAACTCTCTTGCTTTTTTGATGATACAGCACATGTTGGCAATTTGATCTGTAGGTTCCTCTGTCTTTTCTAAATCCAGATTGAACATCTGGAACACAGATTGGTCCACAGATACTACTGAAGCTTGGCTTGGAGAATTTTGAGCATTATTTTGCTAGCATTTGTGATGAATGCAATTGTGTGGTAGTATGAACATTCTTTGGCAAAGCCTTTCTTTGGGATTGGAATGAAAACTGGCCTTTTGCAGTCCTGTGGCCACTGCTGAGTTTTCCTAACTTGCTGGCATATGGAGTGCAGTATCATCTTTTAGGATTTGAAATAGCTCACCTGGAATTCCATCACCCTCACTAGCTTTGTTCATAGTGATGTTCCCTGAGGCCCACTTGATTTCACATTCCAGGATGTCTTGATCTCGGTGAGTAATCACACCATCGTAGTTATCTGGGCTGTGAAGATATTTTTTGTATAATTCTTCTGTGTATTCTTGCCACCTCTTAATATCTTCTGCTTCTGTTAGGTCCATACCATTTCTCTCCTTTATTGAGCCCATCTTTGCATGAAATGTTCCCTTCGTAACTCTAATTTTCTTGAAGATATCTCTAGTCTTTCCCATTCTATTGTTTTCCTATATTTCTTTGCATTGATTACTGATGAAGGCTATCTTATCTCTCCTTGCTATTCTTTGGAACTCTGAATTCAAATGAGTATATCTTTCCTTTTTTCCTTTGCCTTTCACTTTTCTTTTCTCAGCTATTTATAAGGCCGTCTCAGACAACGATTTTCCTTTTTTGCATTTCTTTTTCTTGGGGATGGAGGATCTTAGATAGATGGCAAGTTCTTAGATAGATGGCAATACCAGACCACCTGAGGATCTTTCTTGAGGATCACTGCCTCTTATACAATGTCATGAACCTCTGTCTATAGTTCTTCTGGCACTCTGTTTATCAGATTTAGTCCCTTGAATCTATTTGTCACTTCCACTGTATAATCAAAAAGGATTTTATTTAGGTCATACCTAAATGGTCTATTGGTTTTCCTTGCTGCTGCTGCTGCTAAGTCACTTCAGTCGTGTCCGACTCTGTGAAACTCCATAGATGGCAGCCCACCAGGCTCCCCCATCCCTGGGATTCTCCAGGCAAGAATACTGGAGTGGGTTGCCATTTCCTTCTCGAATGCATGAAAGTGAAAAGTGAAAGTGAAGTCGCTCAGTCGTGTCTGACTCTAGCGACCCCATGGACTGCAGCCCACCAAGCTCCTCCATCTATGGGATTTTCCAGGCAAGAGTACTGGAGTGGGTTGCCATTGCCATTTTTCTTCAATTTAAGTTTTAATTTGGCAATAAGGAGTTCATGATCTGAATGGCCATCATCAAAATATATACAAACAATAAATGCTGGAGAGGGTGTGGAGAAAAGCAGAACTTCTTACACTGTTGGTAGGAATATAAATTGATATAGCCACTATGGATGAGTATGGAGGTTCCTTAACAAAGTAAAAATACAGTTACCATATAATCCTGAAATCCCACTCCTAGAGGTATATCTGGAGAAAGCCATAGTTCCAAAAGATACATGCACCCCAGTGTTTATTGTAGCACTATTTACAATAATGTTCATTGTAGCACTATTTACAATGAAAGAAACCTAAGTATCCATCAATACAGGACTATATCAAGAGGTTGTAGTATGCATATGTAATGGAATATTAATCAGCCATAAAAAGGATGAAATTGTGCCATTTGCAGAGATGTGGATGGACCTAGAGACTGCCGTACAGAGTAAAGTAAGTCAGAAAGAGTAAAACAAGTATCATATATATTTATACTTCCCTGGTGGCTTGGACTGTAAAATATCCACCTACAGTGCAGGAGACCTGGCTTCAATCCCTGGGTTGGGAAGATCCTCTGGAGAAGGGCACGACAACCCACTCCAGATTTCCTGGCTGGAAAATACCCATGGACAGAGGTGGCTGCCAGGCCACAGTTCATAGGGTTGCAGAGTTGGACACAACTGAGTGACTAAAGCAGAGCACACAGCATATGTGTGTGTGTGTGTGTGTGTGTGTGTGTGTGTAATCTAGACAAATAGTACAGATGAATTTCATTCAAAGCTGAAATAGAGACACAAATGTAAAGAACCAATATATGGACGCCAGGGCAGGGGGAAGTGGTGGGAAGGTCTATTAGCAGACTGGACTGTGTGTGTGTCACTGGTTATATCGCGTATCATAATATACACTGATTATGTATTATGTATCAATACATATTGTCATATATTATGTATATATGACATATATGTCATTTCATCTCAAATATATATGTATATACATACATACACAAATAGATAACTAGTAAGAACTTACTGTATAGCATAAGGGAAAAAGGGCATATCTGTTTGTAACACATATAGCAACCTTAAAAATGCACTCCAATATACATTAGATGCAGAAAAGTAATGTTTGATTCCACTCATATGGATGCCTAGAATAGTCAAATTCATAGAGTCAGAAAGTACATTGGTATATGCCAGGTGTAGGGAGGGAGAATGAAGAGTTAGTGTTTAACAGGGAGAGGGCTTCAGTTTAGGAGGTAAAAAATTGGGGAGATAGATGATAAAAGTTGCACAACAATGTTAATGTAGTTAGTGTACAGTTAAACATAGTTAAAGTAGCATGTTTTATATTATTTGACTTTTAAATTGTGACCGCAATAAAAATATATTTTAAAATTGAGCAAGATGAAGATAATCTACTATAAAAGGTGAGTTGCTTTATAAGAGTTCTTTACCTCAACCTGCTTTAGGAAAACTTGACTTTACTTAGACAGGGAGTAGTGTTATCATAGGACTTTCCAGTAGCTGGGACAATAAGGAATCTACCTGCAATGTGGGAGAATCAGGTTTGATCCCTGGGTTGGGAAGATACCCTAGAGAAGGGATGGCAACCCACTGCAGTATTCTTGCCTGGAGAATTCCAAGCTCCAGAGGAGCTTGACAGGCTCCAGTTCAACCCAAATCATCTTTGTCTTAGTGACTGCTTTTATCCTAAGATAAGATGTGAAAAAAGGCACGAGTGATATCAAAACCTCATACTCAAACTTCAAATGCACTCAAGAATTGTACTTAGAATGGAGTTTGATGACTTAGAAAACTCATACACTAACTGTAATATTTGTCATATTCTATTATCAACTTTTGTGCTCTCACTGTGTGATAACATTAACGTGACTCATCAACATGTAAAGACATTGACTATATTGCTATGTTCTCAATTGTGCTCATTTCCTTTTCATATAGGGAGAAAAGATAAATAGAAGCTTTGTGACTTGGGGTAGAGCTCCTCTTCTTCCTTCTTGAGCAAGGAACATGGCTAAGTGAATATAGAGGAGTGGGTACCTCAGAGAATTAGGAAAATGACTCTTCTACTTTCAAATTTCCTTCTATGGACACATTTGGCAGAGTTTCTTTGCTGTTTTTCTCTGGTATCCTGAGTGTTGAGAGTCTGTTATAACAATGGTAACAATGGTGACAATACCTGACAACACATTGATGACCATGTGGAAAATGTCTCTTTCGAAATGCTTAATGAATGAACGACAAATAAATGCATTGCATCTATATTCAAGACATTTAGAGTTTTAACATTTTTTAGAGCTCATCTATTCTATAAACAATTATATTTGTACATAAAGGATATGTTTACTAAGATTAGGTTGTTGTGCCATCTAAGATGTTAACTATAACAGTTTAAAATGAATAATTTAGCTTTTTTTCTGTTTCCTTAGTTCAGTTCAGTTCAGTTGAGTTGCTCAGTTGTGTCCGACTCTTTGCGACCCCACGAATCGCAGCACGCCAGGCCTCCCTGTCCATCACCAAGAGTTCACTCAAACTCACATCCATCGAGTCAGTGATGCCATCCAGCCATCTCATCCTCTATCGTCCCCTTCTGCTCCTGCCCTCAATCCCTCCCAGCATCAGAGTCTTTTCCAGTGAGTCAACTCTTCACATGAAGTGGCCAAAGTACTGGATTTTCAGCTTCAGCCTCATTCCCTCCAGAGAAATCCCAGGGCTGATCTCCTTCAGAATGGACTGGTTGGATCTCCTTGCAGTCCAAGGGACTCTCAAGCGTCTTCTCCAATACCACAGTTTAAAAGCATCAATTCTTCAGTGCTCAGCCTTCTTCACAGTCCAACTCTCACATCCACACATGACTACTGGAAAAACCATAGCCTTGACTAGACAGACCTTTGTTGGCAAACTAATGTCTCTGCTTTTGAATATACTATCTAGGTTGGTCATAACTTTTCTTCCAAGGAGTAAGGATCTTTTAATTTCATGGTTGCCGTCACAATTTGCAGTGATTTTGGAGTCCAAAAAATGAAGTCATCCACTGTTTCCCCATCTATTTCCCATGAAGTGATGGGACCAGAGACCATGATCTTCATTTCCTGAATGTTGAGCTTTAAGCCAACTTTTTCGCTCTCCTCTTTCACTTTCATCAAGAAGATTTTTAGTTCCTTTTCACTTCTGCATAAGGGGAGTGTCATCTGCATATCTGAGGTTATTGATATTTCTCCCAGCAATCTTGATTTCAGCTTGTGCTTCCTCCAGCCCAGTGTTTCTCATGATGTACTCTGTTTCCTAGCTGTATACAATTTTCAATCTGTATAGTTATCCTACTTTCTACTCATTTAAAATTGCTTTGAATTCATTCAATTTACCTTTGTGACAAGATCAAACATTAATATGGATCAAATGCCTGTTACATGAGAAGAAGTTTTTACCCTCAAAAGTCATTCACTGATGTATGTTGAATTTATAGGTTAGGAGTGGTCAGAGAAACATTGGTTTTTTTTTTTAGTATAAATTTATTTATTTTAATTGGAGGTTAATTACTTTATAATATTGTATTGATTTTGCCATACATCAACATGTATCCACCATAGGTATACACGTGTTCCTCATCCTGAACCCCCCTCCCACCTCCCTCCCCATATCTTTTATCTCATGAGTGACATCTATTTAGAGTATATAAATGATCTTGTGTTATTAGATACATTTTTAATCCTTTACCAAGCTTAATATTTTATTTTGATATAATAACATTTTTAGGGATTATACTTAAAAATAATAATGACATTTGGTAAAGTTTAAACTGTTACTGTGGCTTCCTTTTGGCTCACTTGGTAACAAATCTTCCTGCAGTGTGGGAGACCTGGGTTCGATCCCTGGATTGGGAAGATCCCCTGGAGAAAGGAAAGGCTACCCACTCTAGTATTCTGGCCTGGAGAATTCCATGAACTGTAATAGTTCATGGGGTCACAAAAAATTGGACACGACTGAGTGACTTTCTCTTTCACTTTTCACTTTCAAACTGTTATTACAAAGTCTGTGGCTATTTCCTTTCAAACCAGTTTTTTTTTTTTTTTCCCCATATGGAATGTAAAACAAAAATGTCATACTTAAATGTGTCTTTTCTCAAGGTCTCAGGAGAAGTAGGTTGACTAAGTTGACATAAGAAATAGTTTTATTTATTCTCTTTGATATATCACATTAGGTTTATCAAACAGTGAATCATTTACAGAGTGACTGTCAATTTGATGGTATAACAAGTTCATTTCTCTTTTAATAAATACCTGTATTACATTTAGTTACTTTTATTCACCACAGGTTATTTAGTGCCTGAAATTAGTTATGTGGGCTCTTCAGATGCAATTGAACACTTTAATAGTTCATATGCAATTGAAGATTAGAATACAGGGAAATCCCTACAGGAGCATGATTCACTCCACACTGTTCAGGAAACTATAGGAGCACTTTGATTTCTGAGTCCAACAATCCTTTAAACTATTTAATTTTTAAGAACTGCAAGCTAATTATATATGTGACTAATCAGATTTTTGTAGTTTGTTCTCTGATATGACAAGGATAGAACCAGCAGCTCCTTATTTTGTGCTAAAAGGGATAATAAAAAAAATAAAATTAGTCATGACATTTTGCAGCATATCAATTTTCCCTGATTGTTTATAAATTTGATGTGTATAAAGACATTACATTAATATATTTGTAGATAAATATGAATACAAAGAAGAACTATAAAAATTGCACAGAACAACTATACAAAAAAGATTGTAAAGACCCAGATTAGCACAATGCTGTGATGATTCACCTAGAGTCAGACATCCTGGAATGTGGTCAAGTGGGCCTCAGGAAGCATCACTATGAACAAAGATAGTGGAGGTGATGCACCCATGGTGGATTCACGTCAATGTATGCCAAATCCAACACAGTACTATAAAGTAAAATAAAGTAAAAAAAAAAAAAAAAAGACGTTGCAGCTGAGCTATTTCAAATCCCCAAAAGTGATGCTATTAAAGTGCTGCAAATATGCCAGCAAATTAGGAAAACTCAGTAGTGGCCACAGAACTGGAAAAGGCCAGTTTTCCTTCCAATCCCAAAGAAAGGCAATGCCAAAGAATATTCAAACTGCTGCAGAAATTGCACTCATCTTACACACTAGCAAAGCAGTGCTCAAAATTCTCCAAGCTAGGTTTCAATAGGATGTTAATCAAAAAATTCCAGATATTCAAACTGGATTTAGAGAAAGCAGAAGAACCAGAGATTAAATCGCCAACATATGTAGGATCATAGAAAAAAACAAGAGAACCATGAAAACATCTACTTCTGCTTCAGTCTCATTGACTACACTAGAGTCTTTGCTGTGTATCACAACAAACTGAGGAAAATTCTTAAAGAGCTAGGAATATCAGACCACCTTACCTGCCTGAGAAATCTGTATGCAGGTCAAGAAGCAACAGTTAGAACAGGACATAGAACAGCAGACTGGTTCCAGATTGAGAAAGGAGTACAACAAGACTGTATATTGTCACCTTGCTTATTTAACTTACGTGCAGAGTGCATCATGGGAAATACCAAGCTGGATAAAGCACAAGCTGGAATCAAGTTTGCCGAGAGAAATATCAATAACCTCAGATATGCAGATGACACAACCCTTATGGCAGAAAGCAAAGAGGAACTGAAGAAACTTTTGATGAAACTGAAAGAGGAGAGTGAAAAGTTGGCTTAAAAGTCAACATTCAAGAAAAGATCATGGCATCTGATCCCATCACTTCATGGCAAATACATGCTGAAACAATGGAAACAGTGACAGACTTTATTTTTTTGGGCTCCAAAATCACTGCAGATGGTGACTGCAGCCATGAAACTAAAAGATGCTTGCTCCTTGGAAGAAAAGCTATGACCAACCTAGACAGCATATTAAAAATAAAAAACATTACTTTGCCAACAAACGTCAGTCTCATCAAAGCTTTAGTTTTTCCAGTAGTCATGTATGGATGTGAGAGTTAGACTATAAAAAAAGCTGAACACTGAAGAATTAATGCTTTTAAACTATGGTGTTGGAGAAGACTCCTGAGAGTCCCTTGGACTGCAAAGATATCATACCAGTCAACCTTAAAGAAAATCAGTCCTGAATATTCACTGGAAAGACTCAGGCTGAAGCTGAAGCTCCAATAGTTTGGCCACCTGAGGTGAAGAACTGATTCATTTGAAGACCCTGATGCTGGGAAAGATTGAAGGCAGGAGGAGAAGGGGACAACAGAGGATGAGATGTTTGGATGGCATCAGTGGCTCGATGGACGTGAGTTTGAGCAGGAGTTGTTTGTCCAGGAGTTGGTTACGGACAAGGAAGCCTGATGTGCTGCAGTCCATAGGATCGCAAAGAGTCAGACATGACTGAGAAACTGAACTGAACTGAACTGAATAGGCTGTCATTTTTCTAATTATAATGCCTAAGATTGTGGTGTTCATCTCTCAAGAAGATGTTCCCTGTTTTTGGCTCTGAAAAAGGAAGCAGCCTTGTTGGAAAACCCATATGGAGAGGTATTAAGGATTGACTCTAGCCAATCAGCAGTCAGAAATTGAGGATCTCAATCCAAAATCTCACAAGGAATTCAGTGCAGGCAATTACAAATGTTTGAAAGCAGATCCTTCACAACAAGCCTCAGGTGAGACCCCAGTCTAATGGAAATCTTAATAGCAGCTTTTTGAGACCCTGAATCAGAGCACTCAGCTTCTCTATGCCCTGGTTCTTTAGCTGCACAAACTGAAATGAATTGTTTTAGTCCACTAAGTTTGTAGTAATATTGTTATGTAACAATAGATAATTAATAAACTTGGTCTTCTCTCATTGACATTTTTCTTCTTATAGTTTATCCATTCATCATACAAGTGATTTTTTTAGCAAGTCATTACCAAATGACCTTAATTATTATATTTACAAATGTCTTTATTCACTGAATATTTGAGTCCCTTTTTTGTATGAAGTCATACTTTAATACTAAAGACACAACTATGGATGTCTATATCCCTCAAAATATTTGCCTATAATTATATCTCCATTTCCTCACCACCTATTTAGTTTTCAATGAAATAAAATTATTCTATTTAAATGCATCTTTCTACATTGGAGATTCTAAATTTATTGGATTCAGACTTTCACTTCATTATCAATGTTCTCCTTTCTAGTTTTTTCTCCTTTGAAACATCATTCTACATGCACTTAAAGTGTTTTTTTTTTATCTTTTCCTTTAATTTTGTTTCTATTTTTACAACACTGTTATTTTTTTCACTTCTCTACCTTTTTGTCCTTACTCTTTAAATATTAATATCCCTCCTAGATCTGTCTCCTTCCTGCTACATCCTCTTCATAAGTGATTTCACTGTTACATATTTAGCTAATTGTTTCAATTGTATAAATCCAAGACAGTCACATTTTCTTAATTTATCAGATACATATTTTCAGATATTGCTATCTGAATGTTCTACAAATAACTTTATTTGTATTAATGGTGTCAAACTATACTCTTCCTGATCCTCATGTTTCCATCAAATATCCAAGCATGCAAGTCAAATCCTTTAATGTCATCAGTTTCCTTCTCTCTCAAAACCACCTGGCCCTCTTCTCCTCTTCCATAAAAACAGCCCCTGCCAATTCTTGCAGTAACAAATATCGGAGGAATTCATCTTTTTCTATTCCTATTTTTGTTGTTGTATTCTAGCTGGACTTACAGTGGATTTTTAAATATTTTATTTGCTTCCAGTTTTCTCCCTCTCCATGCTTTCTACTCATTATCTGCACTATCCTCAGACTGACCTTTTAAACATGTAAACCATTTTAATGTTTACCATTACTCATATACTATATTATGATAGTGTCCAAGTGCCTTAATATGTTGTCTAAGATTATTTATAAAGACTGTTTCTTTTGGCTTTTTCTCTTTTTATCCCTATGCCTAAGTAATCCAGCTTTATCCTCCTAACCACAGTGCTTTGCATATATTCTTTCTTCTTCCTGAAATATACTCTACCTTGTCTTTTTGAATGACTCCTACTATCTGAGAGAGAACAGAACAGCCTCCATTATAGACTTCCTAGCTACTTCCTCCTGTCTTTTACTTCCACATTGAGTCAAAATTTTCCTCTACACTTTTAATGTATGTTGCTTAATATTTCTGACAGCACTCACTACACATTATCTTATTTACTTAGGTTCTCTCTCTTGAGGCTGTGATCTCCAAAAGATCAAGGATAAGGAAGGTATGCATTTCTGAATTCTCCATTAAGACTGATACATAGTCTGTACCAAATAAATTTGTAGTTTTAAAGTGAGTGATAGCACATTGTATTCTTTATTAGCCATTAGTGGTCTAGCCCCAAATAGCTATTTCAGTTATTAGCCAGTTACTTAGCAGGGGTGAAAGAATCTGAGATGCAATGCAGAATAGTTTGAATAAAGGAGAAAAGGCCTTGAATGTGGACGAGTGGGCCAGAATGGAAGAACAGTGCAGTAGTGAAGGGTTCTGGTATTCAGAGCTCAGTACAATAGACAAGACTAAGGGAGAGAGGGAATACAGAGGAACAGGAAGGGAATCACACAGAGAAGGATGGAGTGGTGCTAATGAAACACTCAATGTGCCTTTTCTACTTCACAATCTCTCAGACCCAACTGAGTGGCCATCTTCTCTTGGATGATAAAAGTCACAGTCAGTACCAGTGATTTACTATTCACTCACTTTTCTAGTTCATTGCTAACCACTGAGTTGTGATTTATCAAAAGTAAAATGTAGATAAAGGCAAAGACATCACTTTTAAAGCTGTATGACTTTAAGAATGGAAAGACTGATACATCAATTGATGAAATTTTGGCTATCATCCAGTCCTCAAACTACAGATGCCGATGTGACAGATGGCACGCTGAAACTCTCTGTCAGCCTTGCATCCTGGGTCAGAGTGAGAACGGAGAGGTCAAGCCTCAGCATTTGATGAAGTGCTGTGTGGAAGTGTTCAGTTCTACTCCGTGTTCTCTGAGCACCACATGCCTTTTTGATTAATATAGTGCCTACATTAAGTATTTGTGGTATGTTCTTTTATTTACCCATAGGATGTCAGTGTCCAAAGGGACCCTGAGAAGAGGTTTTTGGCTAATTTGTTTGAACATGAAGAAACTCATATGCAGAAATTTACATTTCTTATGCAATATTAATGTGAAGTTAGGTCCAAGAAGATGAGAAGAACACCTGAAGCACAGTTCTCAATGTCATGGTCTCCCTGTTGCTTTTACTTTCATTTTAATTTATAGTATTTCATAGCTTGGTTTTTTGTCTCACTCACCATCAAACTATTCATGTCACATTGCTCACAGTAATTATTCTCTACCACTCGAGATTCTTCTGTCTGCATTTCTGAAAACATTACCTCGGTAATATTAACAGTAAAAACGTTCACGTTGAAAAGGCATTGGCAAACATTCCCTGAACTTTCAATCTATCAATTTTGAAAGATTTTAGCATGAGAGAAAAATTCTAGCATCACAACTCTCCAATATGATAAAATTGATCACTTCATAGATTAAGAAGATCCTAATTGCTAAGATCCCTTTATGGAACACAGCCTTGTTGTGGCAAAGGGGCTAACTCAATGAAGCAATGAGACATGCCCATACAAGGCTCCCTAAGACAGATGGGTCATAGAGAAGAGTTTTAAAAAATCATGGTCCTTTGGAAAGGAAAATGGCAATCCACTCCAGTATTCTGGCCTGGAGAACCTCAGGACAGTATGAAAAGGCAAAAAGATACAACACCAGAAGATGAGTCCCCCAGATCAGAATGTTTCCAGTATGCTACTGGGAAAGTGAAGAGGGCAATTATTAATAGTTCCAGAAACAATGAAGCAGCTAGGCCAAAGCAAGAAATATTCTCAACTGTGGATGTGTCCAATGGTGAAAGGAAAGTCTGATGCTGTAAAGAACAATATTGCATAGGAAACCAGAATGTTAGGTCCACAAATCATGATAAATTGGACATGGTAAAGCAGGAGATGACAGGATTGAACATCAACATCTTAGGAATCAGTGAACTAAATGAATGAGAATGGTGAATTTAATTCAGATGACCATTATATATACTACTGAGGGCAAAGATCCCTTAGAAGAAATGGAGTGACCCTCAAAGTCAAAAGAACGGTCTGAAATGCAGTACTTGAGTGCAATCTCAAAAATCAAGCAATGATGTTGGCTCATTTCCAAGGGAAATCATTCAACATCACAGCAATCCAACTTCCAGCTGAGGTATTGAAAATCCTAAGAGATGATGCTGTTAAAAGGATGCACTCAATATGTCAGCAAATTTGGGAAAATCAATAGTGACCATAGGACTGGAAAAGTTTAGATTTCATTCCAGTCCCAGAGAAAGGCAATGCCAAAGAATGATCAAATTACCAACAATTGAGCTCAATTTACATGTAAGCAAGGTTACACTCAAAATCTTTCAAGCTAGGCTTCAGCAATAAGTGAGCAGAGAACTTCCAGAAGTACAAACTGGATTTTGAAGGGGCAGAGGAACCAGAGATCAAATTGACAGCATTCATTGGATCATGAAGAAAATGAGGGAGTCTAGAAAAACATTACTTCTGCTTTATTAACTACACTAAAGCCTTTGACTGTGTGAACCACGACAAAATATGGAAAATTCTTAAAGTGATGAGAGTACCTAAATACAGACATTCTGCAGTGTGAAGTGGGCCTTAGGAAGCATCACTATGAAAAAAAGCTAGTAGAAGTGATAGAATTCCAGTTGAGCTACTTCAAATCCTAAAAGAAGATACTATTAAAGTGCTGCACTCAATATGCCAGCAAATTTTAAAAACTCAGCAGTGGCCACAAGACTGAAAAAGATCCGTTTTCTTTCTAATCCCAAAGAAAGGCAATAACAAAGAATGTCCAAACTGTCACACAACTGTACTCATCTCACATGCTAGAAAAGTAATGCTCAAAATTCTCCAAGCCAGGCTTCAACAGTAAGTGAACTGAGAACTTCCAGATGTTCAAGCTGAATTTAGGCAGAAGAACCAGAGACTGACTTCTCGACATCCACTGACTCATACAAAGAGCAAGAGAATCCCAGAAAAACATCTTCTGCTTCATAAGTAAGTAAGTAAGTAAAGTCACTCAGTCGTGTCCGACTCTTTGTGACCCCGTGGACTGCAGCCCACCAAGCTCCTCAGTCCATGGGATTCTCTAAGCAAGATAGACTATTCTAAAGCCTTTGACCATGTGGATTACAACAAACTGTGGAAAATTCTACAAGAGATGAGAATACTAGAAAACCTTACCTGCCCCCTCAGAAATCTGTATGCAGGTCAAGAAGCAACAGCTAGAATCAGACATGGGATAATAGACTGGTTACAAATTGGGAAAGGAGTACATCAAGGCTGTATACTGTCACCTTGCTTATTTAACTTACATGCAGAATACATCATATGAAATGCTGGACTGGGTGAAGCACAAGCTAGAATCAAGACTGCTGGGAGAAATATCAACTACCTCAGACATGCAGATACCTCAGACAACTCATACACCACCCTTATGGCAGAAAATGAAGAGGAACTAAAGAGCCTCTGATGACAGTGAAAGAGGAGAGGGAAAAGGTTGGCTTAAAACTCAACACTTGAAAAATGAAGATCACGGCATTGGGTCCCATCACTTCATTGCAATTAGATAGGGAAACAATGGAAACAGGGACAGACTTTATTTTCTTGGGCTCCAAAATCACTGCAGATGGTGGCTGCAGCCATAAAATTAAAAGATGCTTACTCCTTGGAAGAAAAGCTATGCTCAACCTTGATAGCATATTAAAAAGTAAACATTACTTTGCTGAAAAAAAGTCCATATAGTCAAAACTATGGTTTTTCCAGTAGTCATGTATGGATGTGAAAGCTGGACCATAAAGAAAGCTGGGTGCTGAAGAATTGATGTTTTTGAACTGTGGTGTTGGGAGAAGACTCTTGAGAGTCCCTTGGACTGCAGTGAGATCACCAGTCAATCCTAAAGGAAATCAGTACTAAATATCCACTGGAAGAACTCATGCTGAAGCTCCAGTACTTTGGTCACCTGATGGGAAGAACTGACTCATTGGAAAAGGCCCTGATGCTGGGAAAGATTGAAGGCAGGAGGAGAAGGGGCCGACAGAGATGGTTGAATGGCATCACTGACTCGATAAACATGAATTTGAGCAAGCTCCAGGAGTTGGTAATGGACAGGGAAATCTGGCATGCTTCGTGGGGTCGCAAAGAGTCAGTCATGACTGAGCAACTGAACTGAACTGATGACAGTATCAGACCACCTTCCTCCTGAGAAACCTGTTTGTGGGTCAAGATAACAACAGTTAGAACTGGACATGGAACAGTGGACTGGTTTGAAACTAGCTAACCAGTATGACAAGGCTGTGTATTTGCACCCTAATTATTTAACTTACATGCTGAATACATCATGCAAAATGCTTGGCTTGATGGCTGGAAACAAGATTGCCAGAATTATCAATAATTTCAGGTATGCAGAAAATACTCTCTAAAGGCAGAAAATGAAGAGGAAATAGAATTGAAGAGCTTCTTGATGGTGGTGAAAGAGGAGAGTAAAAAGTGACTTAAAACTCAACATCCAGAAAATGAAGATCATGACATCCGGTCATAGCACTTCATGGCAAATAGAAAGGGAAAAAGTGAAAGCAGTGACAGATTTTATTTTCTTGGGTTTCAAAATCACAGCTGACAGTGACTGCAGCCGTGAAATTGAAAGATTCCTGCTCCTTGGCAGGAAAGGTATGACAAAATAAGACAGTGTATTAAACAGGAGAGGCATCACTTTGCCAGCAAAGGTCTGTCTGGTTAAAGCTACGGCTTTTCCGGTAGCCATGTATAGATGTGAGAGTTGGGCTATAAAGAAAGCTGAGTGCTGAAGAATTGATGATTTTGAACTGTGGTGTTGGAGAAGACTCTTAAGAGTCGCTTGGATGGAAAGGAGATCCAACCACTCCATCCTAAAGGAAATCAACCCTGAATATCCAATGAAGTATTTTTGGTGAAGTTCCAATACCTTGACCACCTAATGTGGAGAGCCGACTCATTGGAAAAGACCTTGATGAGGAGAAAGATTGAAGGCAAAGGAGAAGCGGGCAGCCAAGAGTAAGATTGTTAGATAGCATCACTGACACAATGGACATGAATTTGAGCAAACTACAGGAGACAGTGGAGGACAGAGAAGCCTGACATGCTGCAGACCATGGGATTCCAAAGAATCAGACAGCACTTAGCGACTGAACACCCCCACAACAAATTTCTAAAAGCATTAGGAAGCTGGCCACTTGTCAAAATATCATGCAGGAAATTCCTGTATTGGCCAGGGAATTTAACTTGATGTATATTCTGTGACTGTTGATTTCATAAAGGAATGTGATGTTCATCTGAGTTTCAAAATGTATTACTATCTTAAATTTATTAATTCAAACTTGAATGCAAAGGAGTGGGCAAGGGGTTTCTTTTCTGATGCTGTGAGGAATGGAGGAATGGCAATTTTTCATCTCCAAATAATAGTCCTTACCATAAGTTGGTTATTATTTTGTTACATACCAGTTATTCTAAAGTTTATGATAAATTATATTTAAATTAGTACTTTTGTGTTTTAAAATAAAATAAACCAACTTAAAATATCTTAGACATGAGGGGGAACTGTAATGAAATTGAGTCATCAGTGATAATCAGTTGACGATTAGAACAGTAATCAAACCAGAAAGTTGAAAATTGCAGTTGTCTTTCATCTTTAGTTCCACATGTGCTCATTTTACTTTTCCCTGTCACTATACATTGGCTTTCAGTGCTTATTTAGTCCATGTAGGGAGCAAATAAAAGCCACTGTGTCATTTCTTATGCTTGATTTATTTTCTTTTCTATAATCCATCAACACTTTCCTGGGAAGGAAACTTTAAGCCTCTGGGGTCTAGGTCAGGATCAACAGTATTTGAGGACTTTGAGTTATAACTGAAGTCAGGGGATGCAATGTTGAATAATTTATCAGGATCCAGAAAGACATGCTAAATAGTTATCAGTTATACATGGATATAGTTCTTTGGGGGCTTCTCAAGTGGTGCTGGGACTTCCTTGGTGGCTCAGATGGTAAAGCGTCTATCTACAATGTGGGAGACCTGGGTTCGATCCCTGGGTTGGGAAGATTCCCTGCAGAAGGGAACAGCAACTCATTCCAGTACTCTTGCCTAGAAAATCCCACGGATGGAGGAGCTTGGTGCAGGCTACTGTCATGGGGTCGCAAAGAGTCAGACACAACTGAGCAACTTCACCTCCAAGTGGTGCTAGTGGTAAAGAACACACCTGCAAATGCAGGAGACTTAAGAGACTTGGGTTCCATCCCTGTGTTGGGAAGATCCCCTAGAAGAGGGAATGGAACCCACTCCAGTATTCTTGCCTAGAGAATCCCATGGACAGAGGGCCCTGAGGGGTCAGTCCATAGGATCTCAGAGTTAGACACGACTGAAGCAACTTAGCATGCACACATAGCTCTTTATCAGAGTATGTATGTCTATGCCCCATTCTCAAAATTAAGCCAAAATCTACAGTGTATAGTCTCTGAATTTGGATTTTGAAGAAAAGAACTTCCCCATGTGACTATAAGTACCTTTACCTGTTATTAAAATCTTTAATGAAATATATTTGTAAACTAGTAGAATAGATCTAGAAATAATTCTACTTCTTGTCTCAAGCAATCAGGACGTCACATGTAGAATGGACCATATCTGTCAGGGAATGCTGGCAGAAAATCTGATTGTAGGATGATTATTTAGCATATATGAATCTTAGACCATATCTGTACTTGGATCAATGGCAAGATGTAATACTGTACTAGTACCCATCAGTTCAGTTCAGTTCAGTTGCTCAGTCATGTCCGACTCTGCGACCCCATGAATCGCAGCACGCCAGGCCTCCCTGTCCATCACCAACACCTGGAGTTCACTCAGACTCACTTCCATAGAGTCAGTATTGCCATCCAGCCATCTTATCCTCTGTCGTCCCCTTTTCCTCCTGCCTCCAATCCCTCCCAGCATCAGAGTCTTTCCCAATGAGTCTCCTCTTTGCATGAGATGGCTAAAGTATTGGAGTTTCAGCTTTAGCATCATTCCTTCCAAAGAACACATAGAAGTGTTATAAATAAGTGAATAAATATAGCTCTTTTTCCACTGAAAATCAGAGTTGTCCAATATGGGCTTCCTTGACATTTGGGTTTGTTTTCTTTGACAGTGTGCACTTGTGTGTGTGTGTATAGAAATCAAATGAAAATGGTCTGTTTGGATCTGTGAGGAATTTGTAAATCACATTGCTCAGTTTTGTCTTGGAAATGTTCTTGTCCTTTTTCATAACATAGTTGGTTACAAAGGTTTCCAACCACTCAGAGAGGACCAAGTGTATTATTTATATATACGTCTTACCATTTTCTTTTATGCCTGCATTCTCTTAACATGGCACCATATGAAGAAAACCAAAGCATTAAAGCTGACACTGTAGAAGCTTAGCTATGTTAATATTGCCTGCTTGATTAAGGAAGAGAATTCTGTTTTGTAAATAGAAAAATAATGCATTTTTAAAGAAAATTCATTTTAACATTTTTTTCAATAGAGGATATTTCAGTTCAGTTCAGTTACTCAGTCATGTCCGACTCTTTGAGACAACATGGACCACAACACGCCAGGCCTCCCTGTCCATCACCAACTCCTGGAGTTTACCCAAGCTCATGTCCATTGAGTCAGTGATGCCATTCAACCATCTCATCCTCTNTCAATAGAGGATATTTCAGTTCAGTTCAGTTACTCAGTCATGTCCGACTCTTTGAGACAACATGGACCACAACACGCCAGGCCTCCCTGTCCATCACCAACTCCTGGAGTTTACCCAAGCTCATGTCCATTGAGTCAGTGATGCCATCCAACCATCTCATCCTCTGTTATCCCCTTCTCCTCCTGCCTTCAGTCTTTCCCAGCATCAGGGTCTTTTCAAACGAATCAGTTCTTCGCCTCAGATGGCCAAAGCAGTGGAGATTCAGCTTCAGCCTCAGCTCTTCCAGTGAACATTCAGGACTGATCTCCTTTTGGATGGACTGGTTGGATCTCCTTGCAGTTCAAGGGATTCTCAAGAATCTTCTCCAACACTACATTGCAAAAACATCAATACTTCAGTGCTCAGCTTTCTTTATAGTCCAGTTCTCCATCCATACATGACTAATAGAAAAACCATATCCTTGACTAGATGGACCTTTGTTGGCAAAGGTCTTTTGTTGGGAAAAACATATGGACACCAAGAGGAAAAGAAGTGGGAGGGGGGGGGAGATGATATTTAATAACCTTTTTATTCAAAAAATTTAAATATGTTTTTAAACTCCCTGATAATATTCTTTGAAGATTAGAAAAGACATTAAGCTTTAAAGAGTCTCCATAGATTTATCCAAGGTCACTACTAATTTGCTCTGAGGNTTGGGAAAAACATATGAACACCAAGAGGAAAAGAAGTGGGGGGGGGGAGATAATATTTAATAACCTTTTTATTCAAAAAATTTAAATATGTTTTTAAACACCCTGATAATATTCTCTGAAGGTTAGAAAAGACATTAAGCTTTAAAGAGTCTCCATAGATTTATCCAAGGTCACTACTAATTTGCTCTGAGGGGCAAACATTTAAAAAAGCTATAGATTAACATAGACTAAGACCTTTATATAAAATATCTAACAAAAAAGAAAGGAGAAAAACAGTTATTTTGCAATTTATCCCAAAATATGACACAAGGATCAAATCTTATTTTTATGTCTGTATTCTTAGCATGTTAACTTGCATATAATATTTCATTTTATTTGAATAGATTTTTATCATGCTATTTCATTTAAAAAAAACATAGGTATGTTAATTTATATGAATGATTCAGAGATAACTTTGATGCTTTCTTGTACCAATATACTTTTAGCAATGGTGGGAATTTATGGTATTATTTACTTCAAATTGAGAAACTAAAAGCACAGAAATCAGTATAGAAAATTCCCTTAAGGTTATAACCCTTATATCTTTGTTCTGAAACTTTCACAAGAAACAGTGAGCATTTCTTCTGAGATATTAAGGTCACTATCTGTGTGTGTTATTCAGTCATGTCCAACTCTTTGCGACCCCATAGACTATAGCTTTTAAAATCCTCTGCCTATGGAATTCTCCTGGCAGGAATACTGGAGTAGGTTGTCATTCCCTTCTCCAGGGGATCCTCCTGACCCAGAGACTGAATCTAGGTCTCCTGCATCGCAGGCAAATTCTTTACCAGCTGAGGCACTAAGGAAGCCCAAGGTCACTATAGTTTTGTGTTTAACTCTAGGAACAATTTATCAAATTGAGAATGGTAGTGATATTAAGGGAATCCATTAGTAGGAGAATAAGAAGATAATGGTACCTGTGAGAAGTATCCCACGGCCTCAGTTGTACATGAAAGACTTTTTTTTAAGCTGAGTTGGTAGGTATAGAAACATTAATTTTATTATCTATTTGTTTGTATACCTGACATGTTTAATAATTTAAGAAAGCATTTTTAATTGACCTTTTGCTCTATCAGATGGAAGACATAGTCTTGAAATTGTGGTTCTTAATAACAACTGTACAGAAGCATCTTCAGTAGCTATAACTGAAGACAGTCTACTTATTTTTTATTTCTCCCTTAATAAACAATGTCAAAAATTACTTAACTTCCATAGTTATATTTTTAAAGAATATTCTAGTACTTCTTTTTTAATAAGGACAGTAATTTGCATTATAAATAAGATAGTAAAATTAATCTTTGCTATTTTTCCTGTGTTTGTGTTTATTTCTTAGTAAAGCAGATTGACCTGCACTAAATGAAAATGATAATAGCTGCCATTCATTAAGGTCTGATTATGAACCAGGCTTAATTCTTATAATCATTTTATTCTTATAATAACTCTAAGTTAGATGTTATTAACCTAGCTTTACAAAGGAAAGAACAGGCAGAGAATATTTTTTCAGATTTATACAAGGAGTAAGTTAGAGATCCAGAGTTCAAATAAAGACCTGTCATGCTCCAAAACTTTTCTTTCTTCATAAATCAAGTGTCCCACCCGTAAAACCGAGTTAAGTAATTTAAAGTTTTTTTTTTCTCTATGTGTTAACTATCGGTGCACACCAGGGACCACTGATCCTGCTCCCTGGTTACTCATATGGGGCATTTTGGAGTGAGAAACAAAAATAATAAATACTAAAGTGTTAGCCAATTTTCCCTGGTGGCTCAGAGGTTAAAATGTCTGCCTGCAATGCAGGAGACCCTGGTTCGATCCCTGGGTTGAGAAGATCCCATGGAGAAGGAAATGGCAACCCACTTCAGTATTCTTGCCTGGAGAATCCCTTTATATTTAGTAAAAGTCAAGAAATACACAAAATATACAGTTTATTTAGGATTAACATTAGGATTTAGCAAAGGGCCCCATACAAATATTGATGATAATTTAAAAAAATTTATAATAGTGTTCATTGCTTTCCCAAAACAAGAGTATATATGGATTATTCTTCAGCTTTCTCCCTGATTTTTATCTCTAAAATTTTCAATTTACTCTACAGTAAGCACTACTGGGGCTGTCTCTTATACACATCTTTGCTATTTTTCCTGTGTTTGTGTTTATTTCTTAGTAAAGCAGATTGACCTGCACTAAATGAAAATGATAATAGCTGCCATTCATTAAGGTCTGATTATGAACCAGGCTTAATTCTTATAATCATTTTATTCTTATAATAACTCTAAGTTAGATGTTATTAACCTAGCTTTACAAAGGAAAGAACAGGCAGAGAATATTTTTTTCAGATTTATACAAGGAGTAAGTTAGAGATCCAGAGTTCAAATAAAGACCTGTCATGCTCCAAAACTTTTCTTTCTTCATAAATCAAGTGTCCCACCCGTAAAACCGAGTTAAGTAATTTAAAGTTTTTTTTTTCTCTATGTGTTAACTATCGGTGCACACCAGGGACCACTGATCCTGCTCCCTGGTTACTCATATGGGGCATTTTGGAGTGAGAAACAAAAATAATAAATACTAAAGTGTTAGCCAATTTTCCCTGGTGGCTCAGAGGTTAAAATGTCTGCCTGCAATGCAGGAGACCCTGGTTCGATCCCTGGGTTGAGAAGATCCCATGGAGAAGGAAATGGCAACCCACTTCAGTATTCTTGCCTGGAGAATCCCATGGATGGAGGAGCCTGTAGGCTACAGTCCATGGGGTCGTAAAGAGTCAGACAGGACTGAGTGACTTCACTTTCACTTTCAATCTTCAAAGTGTTAGCCACTCAGTTGTGTTCAATTCTTTGTGACTCCATGGGCTGTAGCCCTCCAGAATCCTCTGCGCATAGATTTCTCCAGGCAAGAGTATTGAAATGGGTTGCCATTCCCTTCTCCAGGAGATCTTCCCAACCCAGGGATCAAACCCAGGTTTCCTGCATTGCAGGCAGAGTCTTTACCACCTGAGCCGCCAGTGAAGAAAATAAACACTAAAGAAAATCTCTATTTTCATATTCTAGAGGCAGTGAGCCCATTACAAAAGAAGGAGCATCTTTACATCCTAATATAATTGTTAGAAATGTGAGTCTTCTTTTACAGGAAAAAAAAAAGAGAGGACTTGTTTAATACTTACTGAGATGTTCCAAATCATGCAATTCTGATTTTCAATGATACACATGATTATTATTGTTGCAGCTAATATTTCCTGAGTATTCACTATGTACCCACATCCATGGCTATTGCTTTACATAAATTTTAATTTTGAGAACAATCCTTTACAGTACACACCACTATTACCCTCTCATTTATAAATGAGCAAACTGAGATTTAGAGAGGTTTTGGAAACTATTCAAAGCCACAAACCTATTGAGAAGTACAAAAGGGCACCAAATTGCAGGCAATCTGACTCCAGATCCCTTGCTCTGAACCATGACAATGCACTGAATGCCATTCTGCAGCTGTGTGTAAAAATGCAAAGAGAAAAGCTATACAGAGAGAGAGAGATGGGGATGAGTATGAACAGTTATCGGACCTGTTTATGTTTACAGACTCACTTAACAGCTATTGTATGGTGTTCAAATGTTTTTACTCTTTGATGAGTTTGGTCCCAAAAACCTAGTTTAAGTGTGACAGATAGCCAAAGATTATAAAAAAAAAAAGAGAGGACTTGTTTAATACTTACTGAGATGTTCCAAATCATGCAATTCTGATTTTCAATGATACACATGATTATTATTGTTGCAGCTAATATTTCCTGAGTATTCACTATATACCCACATCCATGGCTATTGCTTTACATAAATTTTAATTTTGAGAACAATCCTTTACAGTACACACCACTATTACCCTCTCATTTATAAATGAGCAAACTGAGATTTAGAGAGGTGTTGGAAACTATTCAAAGCCACAAACCTATTGAGAAGTACAAAAGGGCACCAAATTGCAGGCAATCTGACTCCAGATCCCTTGCTCTGAACCATGACAATGCACTGAATGCCATTCTGCAGCTGTGTGTAAAAATGCAAAGAGAAAAGCTATACAGAGAGAGAGAGATGGGGATGAGTATGAACAGTTATCGGACCTGTTTATGTTTACAGACTCACTTAACAGCTATTGTATGGTGTTCAAATGTTTTTACTCTTTGATGAGTTTGGTCCCAAAAACCTAGTTTAAGTGTGACAGATAGCCAAAGATTACCGGTGTATGCTATGAAATTAATTTTAGATATTTGGATGTTACTGGAAACTATTAAGTTCTTAGATATAAACTACCAACCTTCCCCTCCCCTTACCCTCCCTCCTTTATTTTATAAGGTAGGAATCCTGTTGATAATTTCTTCAGAATGTGATATACTGCAAAAAGAGAACAAGGTTAAGTTCTGCATTTATGGAATATTCGTATATTTAATGAAATTTCTCTCTGTAACCAAATGATAATTTAGCTCCAATTAAAGGCTGGAAAGAGGCTGTAGCTTNCCTCCTTTATTTTATAAGGTAGGAATCCTGTTGATAATTTCTTCAGAATGTGATATACTGCAAAAAGAGGACAAGGTTAAGTTCTGCATTTATGGAATATTCGTAGATTTAATGAAATTTCTCTCTGTAACCAAATGATAATTTAGCTCCAATTAAAGGCTGGAAAGAGGCTGTAGCTTTATGAGTCCAGCATTGTTATGTTAAAATGTTTAGGACTCTTTTCATGATTATGATTAATAATATATATTAAAAATTTAGAAGTTTAAACTGCAATTAAATGTGGCTCAGCATATAAAGTGGTGAAGGATTTCTCAGCTCTTGTGCAAATGTTGAATAAATGTTGAATTCTTTGGGGAAATAACTTGAATATCCATTGATTTTACTAGTAGAGTAATTAAATCTATTCCCTAAGGAAATACACTTTAGTGTGTTGGGAAGCTGCCTATTGTCTGTGTATCTTGGGCCAGGTAAGCTATTTCTTGGTTGTCAGCCCTGGGATTGTGCACCGTCCCCTATCATCATTGCCTACAAATGAGGATCTGGTCTCCATATTCTCTTGAAATTCATCTATATGTTCCTTAAACACCTTTTCTGCTACTTTACAGTTGTATTATATTTAGTAAAAGTCAAGAAATACACAAAATATACAGTTTATTTAGGATTAACATTAGGATTTAGCAAAGGGCCCCATACAAATATTGATGATAATTTAAAAAAATTTATAATAGTGTTCATTGCTTTCCCAAAACAAGAGTATATATGGATTATTCTTCAGCTTTCTCCCTGATTTTTATCTCTAAAATTTTCAATTTACTCTACAGTAAGCACTACTGGGGAGAGGGGTATTAATCAAATGATGTATGTCTGTCTCCATTGATTTTATATTCTATTGTCTAAATCCACAGATTTTCTCAATTTCTGGCAGTGTGGATCTCCTGCATGTTTAAGAGACACATTTAACATTTGTGATATTTTGATGCTGAAGTTGATCTTGAGGACTTTAATACCATACTTCTTGTCTATACTGTTTCTCATATTCATATAGAAAGCCTTTCATACAGAAATGATCATTGAATGCCTAAAAAATGTGACAGACACTGGCAACACAACAGTTCCTGCCTTCAGAAAACTTAAATAAATATGTGGATTAAACAACACGAAATTACAAAGAATTAAATAAGTGTTAATGGATAAATCATGAGATACCACATAGAAAGACTCTTTACTCTTTTTGAAGTGAGAGATGGCATTTTGGAGGAAGTGATCTGAAAGAACACCTAATCAGAAGGAAAAGAGAGAGTGCAGAATTTGGGAAATCCGTGAAGAGATCGTTGGAAGGGTAAAAGGTGGGAGACTTGAAAATGTTCCACAGGAAAGAAGAGCATTTTCAAAAGATAGGACTGCCAGATTTCAGAGGCTTCTCTGATAGCTCAGTTGGAAAGACTCTACCTGCAACGCAGGTGATCCTGGTTCAGTTCTTAGGGTGGGAAGATCCACTGGAGAAGGGATAGGCTACTCACGCCAGTACTATTTGGTTTCCCTTGTGGCTCAGCTGGTAAAGAATCCGCCCACAATGCAGGAGACATGGGTTCAATCCCTGAGTTGAGAAGATGCCCTGGAGAAGGAAAAGGCTCCACTCTAGTACTCCGGCCTGGAGAATTCCATGAACTGCATAGTCCATGGGGTCACACAGAGTTGGACACAACTGAGTGACTTTTACTTTCACTTCCCAGATTTCACTCAAGAATACAGACATCTAGAAGGAGTGTCACATATCTGCTTACAACAAAAGTTCACATGAACTAAAAATCCATCACATTTCTTGTATCTATCAGGGACCTGATCTTACAAGGTAATCATATAGCTTCTCAGCCCATGGGATTCTCCAGGCAAGAGAACTAGAGTGGATTGCCATTTCCTTCTCCAGGGGATCTTCCTGATCCAGGGATCAAACCCAGGTCTCCCACATTGGAGGAGGCTTTAACCTCTGAGCCACCAGGGAAGCCCTTTAATCATATAGCATAAAATATAAACAGCATCTTCAGGGAGAGACAAGACTTGACCACTTGCTTATCTAGAGCAGATTCAGGTGGAGACTAGTAGAAAAATTCAGCTAGAGCAGTTAACAAATTGGTAAAAGAGAAGTATAGAGAGACAGTATGAAGCTGCTGGTGCTGTGTGCCTAGTCACTCAGTCATGTCTGACTCTCTGCAACCCTATGGATTGTAGCCCGCCGGACTCCTCTGTCCATGGGGATTCTCCAGGCAAGAATACTGGAGTGGGTTGCCATGCCCTCCTCCTGGAGGTCATAGATATAAGGGGACTGGCATATTTCTGTAGATATTTTCTTTTCACCAAGCCCAATATGTTTGAGAATATTGAGAAATTTTATGAATTTTAGGAATTAGTATTCACCTATGTTAGAGATAAGAGTAGCTGCTCTGAGAGAACATAAATATGTCTGTATCTTCATTATCTCCTATATAGAAAAATGCATTTTTATCTGAATGGAAGGAGTCAAAAACAGACATCTTTGGGTAGTGGTGAAAAAGCATGTAGCTAATGAAAATAAACAACAAACAAACAAACATACAAACAACTTCTCTATTGTTGGAGGAGGGACAGGAATGCATGCTGAATCCAGAACTAAAAACCAACGGAGGAGTCAAAAGCAATGAGGTTACATGCTCCATATCCAGGAACACTGTGTGTACCTAAGGCTGAAACTTAATTAAAACATCAGAGAACACCCTTTCCCACTCTGCTATTTAATAATTTAAACAGATTTTTTTTAAAAAATCATGACTGACTCAGTAAAGAAAAATCACTTAAAATTCAATGTGCATTCATTATAAAAGTTTCAGCAAACTAGGGGTAGTTTTTTGTTTTTTTTTCCCTACCCTGATAAAAGGCAACCATAAAAATATACAAGTTCCAATATATTTAATATCCAATAGTGAAAACATTCCCTTTAATTGGGAACAAGTCTGTTCTTATAATTCCTGTTAAACATTGTACTAGTAAAGCAAGAAGAAAAAGAGAAAAGGTACTTAGATTGAAAAGGAAAAAAATAAACCTGCATAATATTCACAGATGACACAACTGCCTATGTAGAAAATCTCAAAGGACGTACTCAAAAATTCCTAAAATTAATAAGTTTTTAGAAGGGTCTTAAGATACAAGGTCAACACACGAAAAACAAAATAATAATTTTTTTTAATGGCGTCTCTTAACAATTGGAAAACCTTTTTTTTTTTTTAAAGCATTATTCAGAGTAGCATCATAAAACTGACTATTTAGGTACAAATATAACAAAAATGGCTCAGGATATGTGTGATGAAAAGTGAAAAACACTCACAAAAGACATCAAAGACCTAAATTGAGAGAGATATATTATGTCTGTAACTCAGAAGTCTAAATAGTTTAAAATGATGGTTTACCCAAATTGATCTGTAGATTCAATGGAATCCCAATTAAGGTTCCAGCATTCTACCTGTAGACATTGACTAGTTATGTAGAACTTTCACGAAAAGGTAATGGGACTAGAAGAGCAAAACGCTTAAAAAAAAAA
>SJYX01000495.1:86005-101355 GCA_006410675.1 Oreotragus oreotragus
CTTTGGCTCCATCCCTTCATTCTTTCTGGAGTTATTTCTCCACTGATCTCCAGTAGCATATGGGGCACTTACCGACCTGGGCAGTTCCTCTTTCAGTATCCTATCATTTTGCCTTTTCATACTGTTCATGGGGTTCTCAAGGCAAGAATACTGAAGTGGTTTGCCATTCCCTTCTCCAGTGGACCACATTCTGTCAGACCTCTCCACCATGACCCTCCCATCTTGGGTTGCCCGGCAGGCATGGCTTGGTTTCATTGAGTTAGACAAGGCTGTGGTCCTAGTGTGATTAGATTGAATAGTTTTCTGTGAGTATGCTTTCAGTGTGTCTGCCCTCTGATGCCCTCTTGCAACACCAACCATCTTACTTGTGTTTCTCTTACCTTGGGTGTGGGGTATCTTTCCATGGTGGCTCCAGCAAAGTGCAGCCTCTGCTCCTTACCTTGGACGCCCTTCCTGACCTTCAACGTGGGATAGCTCCTATAGGCCCTCCTGTGCCTGTGCAGCCACTGCTTCTTGGACATGGGGTTGTTCCTCCCGGCCGCCGCCCCTGGCCTTGGGCACTGTGTGGCTCCTCCCAGCTGCCGCCCCTGACCTCAGACACGGGGTAGCTCCTCTCGGCCGTTCCTGTGCCATCACAGCCTGGCCTTCCTGGCTTTTGTCCCTGACCACGGACATGAGGTAGCTCCTCTCAGCTGCGCTTAGTGCACTGGTCACAGCTGCCTGCGCTTAGTGCACTGGTCGCAGCCACCTGAGCTTAGTGTGCCATACAAATGCATCACTAATAGAAAATGAAAGTCATGCTTTTATAGAACCAGTGCTGTATCAGGGTGACATTATAGCTTTCAATTCTTTAGTCAGTCAACTATTTAGTAAATGTTTAATTAGAAATAATAAACTCATGGAGTTTAATGGCAATTTATACTCTATATTAATAGTTTGTTTCAAAATAGGAAATTTAACAAAATTGAGGTTGTCATTCATTCAACATTAAATAGCTCTAATCTCTGACTAGCTTCGGGCTTCCCTGCTGGCTCAGATGGTAAAGCTTCTGCCTATAATGAAAGAGACCTGGGTTTAATCCCTGGGTCAGGAAGATCCCCTGGAGAAGGAAATGGCAACCCACTCCAGTACAGGCTTTTGTCCCTGACCACGGACATGAGGTAGCTCCTCTCAGCTGCGCTTAGTGCACTGGTCACAGCTGCCTGCGCTTAGTGCACTGGTCGCAGCCACCTGAGCTTAGTGTGCCATACAAATGCATCACTAATAGAAAATGAAAGTCATGCTTTTATAGAACCAGTGCTGTATCAGGGTGACATTATAGCTTTCAATTCTTTAGTCAGTCAACTATTTAGTAAATGTTTAATTAGAAATAATAAACTCATGGAGTTTAATGGCAATTTATACTCTATATTAATAGTTTGTTTCAAAATAGGAAATTTAACAAAATTGAGGTTGTCATTCATTCAACATTAAATAGCTCTAATCTCTGACTAGCTTCGGGCTTCCCTGCTGGCTCAGATGGTAAAGCTTCTGCCTATAATGAAAGAGACCTGGGTTTAATCCCTGGGTCAGGAAGATCCCCTGGAGAAGGAAATGGCAACCCACTCCAGTACTCTTGCCTGGAAAAGCCCATGGACAGAGGAGCCTGGTAGGCTACAGTCCATGAGGTCACAAAGAGTTGGATATGAGTGAGGGATTTCACTTTTCACTCACTGACTAGCTTAATGTATTTTCTCAGTACAGGTTTTATTATTTTACATTTTTGCATTAAAATTACATTAAAATTAACATTAGACATTATTTTGATTTTTTGCATTAAAAATCAGTCCATTTTGAATTGTCCACTAGTACCTAACATATGCATTATATAAATTATTATGTGTATTATATATAAACAGGCATATATATTAGTATATAAACACATATCAAGAAAGCTTATATTTTTCAGGGTTTTCACCAAGTTTAATTTACCCAGTTCAATAATTTTTGAGGAACTGATGAGGATTGTGCTTTTGGGATGCTTACATCATTTAATTTATATTTTAGATTTATAAAGCAAATATTTTCTCATATCTTTCTCATGTCCAGTCTTCACTTGTTTAGTTGGCATTATCAAGGCAGATAAAGCCTGAAAAGCCTTTCTATTAAAGCAACCAAACAAGAGGATAAGACTCAAGGAGCTCAGAGATCCAAAAACTAAATATTTGTTATAAACTATTACTACCTGATCTTAATAAGTCTGAACCCAGTCCTGGAACATTCAGCTGTAGGTGAGACAACATTTCTGATTATTTCTGATATCAGAACTTATAAGATTTTCTACTACCTAGGGTTAAATGAAACTTCATCAGGATTAATAATACTTTTTCCCTGATACCATGTAAGATTCTAAGATTTTTACTGAAGCTTATGGAAATGAAATGCCAGGCAAATATGCAGGTTTTTACTCTACTATCTAAAGAAAAAAAATGGCACCTTCTAAAACATTTTTAAACAACACCTTTACTATACTGTGTTAATATTACTCAAGAGTATTTGTCTTTGGAGTCATAGGACAAACTTATTTGAAAATAGTGATGAAAATAAAAGTAAGATTCATGGATTATTAGTTTATAATCCACACCCTGAGCAGAAATACCTTTTGAAAGTAGTCAAAGTATAGTTTCATGATTTAATAGGTCATATTTAATCAGGCCACAAATCCTATCATTGATATATTTTATAAACTTTGGTCGCTTTCTTAATAAATTCCTTGGTCTTCTGTGAGTTTTCTCAGTTGGAGCTTCTTGATGTTCTTTATCTATTTGCAACCTATAGGTAAGAGATTTCCAAACCAGACTGTATCTTGAATCTCTACATGGCACTGAGAGATCAAAGTTTATGGAGCCTGGATGTTATCAAGTTTACAAAGCCACAGGACCTGGCAGACTGTGCCCTCTGAGTCATGCTCTGTTGGAGTTTCACACTGTTTCCAAAAGGCAAATTGATGATATCCCTCTCTACTTAAAATCTTCTAATTCTCCCTCTAGCTTTCAGGGTCAAATCTAAACTCTTAAACATGACCTACCCTCAAGACATTTCACAATTTTGTTCCTGTTAACCACTTCTGTCATCTTCCTCCTTCTGTGTTCTATCCTACAGAGGAGGTTTTAAGTCATCAAGCAATACCACGTTATCTTTCTGAAGTCTGGGCTTGTGCCTTAGATGTTTGCTTTGCCTCTATTATCTAGCCTCATCCTCACGGAGGTTCTATTTCTACATGACAGCATTTGTCATCTCATATAAAAAGTTCCTGTTTAGAAGTCTGGACCCCATCTGAAAATACAGGGACAACATCTTTCCTTCACAGTTATATCAATATTAGCACAGTGGCAGACATTTAAAAAGTTCCTGACGGGGCTTCCCTGGTGGTTCTCTGTTAAAGAATCTGCTTGCCAATGCAGGAGACATGCGTTCAACCCCTGGTCTGGGGTTGAACATACCATGGAGCAACTAAGCTTGTGAAGCACAAATACTGAGCCTGTGCTCTAGAGCCTGGTAGCCGCAACTACTGAGTCCACGTGTCACAGCTGCGGAAGCCCGCAACTACTACAGCCTGCGCTCTGTAACAAGAGAAGCTACTACAGTGAGAAGCTTGTGCACCATAACTAGAGAACAGGCCTTGTTCTCCACAGCTAGGAAGAAACCTGCACAGTAACACAGACCTAGCCTAGCCAAAAGAATAAATACAATTAAAAAAAGAAAGTACTTGGCGTACACTTGTTGAGTGAATCAATCAATATATGAATGAATGAAGTGATTACCTTCTTTGCGTAGTTCTCCTACCCTTTCAGCCTTCCCAGAAATGATTGTATTCCTATCCGTCCACCTCCAAACTCATTCGGGCAGTATTTTGAACTGGATACATTATTTCATTTCTAGAATAATTGATTGCATCTGGATCACATTGAATGGTAAAAGTGAATTACAAATTCTTCCCCAATCCATCACAGCAAAGCTGCTTTCTGTATGTCATATAAAGAGCTCTTTAGCTTCAAAACTCCATCTTTGATCTTCTGGAAATCTGAGGCCTACTGTAGTACATAACTTTCCCTTGCTGCTACTGCTGCTAAGTTGCTTCAGTCGTGTCTGACTCTGTGTGACCCCATAGATGGCAGCCCACCAGATTCCCCCCGTCCCTGGGATTCTCCAGGCAAGAACACTGGAGTGGGTTGCCATTTCCTTCTCCAGTGCAGGAGAATACAAGAGTCTACATCTCTGCAGCCTCTCATCAAGTAGCCTTGTTTTTGGACTTCACCTGAGTAAGATAACTTGGGGGAAATACAGCACTCTAAGGGCAATGCTGGAACAGAAACTAATGATAGGCCATCAGCAGTTAACACTCTCAGCATCATGCTGGAAATGTTTCCAGAGAGAGCAAACATTGCTTTTAAGTCACTAAGTGATATCTGATTCTTTGTGACCCCATGGACTGCAGCACACCAGGCTTCCCTTCCTTCACTATCAGTTTGCTCAAACTCATGTCCATTGAGTCAGTAATGCCATCCAACCATTTCATCCTCTGTCCAAAAAGTTTGTTCAAGTTTTTCTATAACTGTTATGGAAAAACCCAAACAAATTTTTTACCAACCCAATACTACATGAAGTGAACTTGTCTAAAAGGCACAGATAGAGTAGCAGGTACTGGGGAGGCTGCCCACTTCCTTCCTTCAAGGCTTAGGCACTCAGTTTTTCAGATGCTGAAATCAACAGCAATGCAAGCACAAATATTTATATTAAACTTATAATTTAACATATAAAATGTTTTATTCACACGTCTCTAGAACCACATTACCATCATCTTATGGGTTCTTTGCCAAGGTTTTAAATATTGTATCATGAAAGAATGCTGCATTAATTTTCTTTTGCTACAATAGCAGATTTCCCAAATCTAAGTGTCTTAGACAGTACAAATGTATTATCTTACAGTTATGAAGAACAGAAATCTGAAATAGGTCTCATAGGGCTAAAAATCAAAGCCTCACTAGAGCTGAGTTACTTTTGGATTCTACCCTAGGGAGGAACCTACTTTCTTGCTTTCTGAGGTTCCTGTCTGCTGAAATTCCTTGGCTTCTGGCCTCATTCTTGCATTTTTCAAATAAGCATTGGCAAGTTGAGTCCTGTTCACATGGCCTCACCTTGACTGATTTCATAGACTCCTTTTCAGGCTCTTATTTTCTGCTTCCTTCTTTCAACATTAAGAACCTTTGCACTTATATTGGAACATCCTGTATAATCCAAAATATCCTCTATATATTAAGATTAGCTTATTAGCGAATTTAATTCTATTGCCTACTTTAATTCTTCTTTACCAGGTAAGGCAGAAAGAAAGTTCAAATTATATATATAATACACACATGTTGACATATTTCAGCCTACTGGTTCAGATGGTTCCAGAGATTAGGAAGTAGATATCTATTAGAGTAAGAGTGGGGAGGGAGTGGTGGGGGACACCATCCTGCCTAACAGAGCTGCTATATGTGTGTTTAGTCACTCAGTCATGTCCGATGCTTTACATCCCCATGGACTGCAGCCCACCAGGCTCCTCTGCCCTTGGAAATTCACCAGGGAAGAATACTGGAGTGGGTTGACATGTCCTTCTCCAGGGAACAGAAACTTCTAACATGTATTAAAACAACAAAATCCCTCCCTTTGATCCTCTTTAATCCTATACTGTCAGGATCCATATATACTCTCCCGACTCTTATCATTAACTTTTGGCTACTCCTCATAACCTCTCCTTGGACTGCAAGGAGATCCAACCAGTCCATTCTGAAGGAGATCAGCCCTAGGATTTTTTTGGAAGGAATGATGCTAAAGCTGAAACTCCAGTACTTTGGCCACCTCATGCAAAGAGTTGATTCATTGGAAAAGACTCTGATGCTGGGAGGGATTGGGGGCAGGAGGAGAAGGGGATGACAGAGGATGATGGCTGGATGGCATCACGGACTTGATGGATGTGAATCTGAGTGAACTCCAGGAGTTGGTGATGGACAGGGAGGCCTGGCGTGCTGCGATTCATGGGGTCATGACATAACTGACACGGGGTCAGACATGCCTGAGTGACTGGACTGAACTGAACCCCCTTACAGTTATTGATGCAAAGAGTTGATTCATTAGAAAAGACCCTGATGCTTGGAAAGACTGAAGGCAGGAGAAAGACACAACTGACACGGGGTCAGACACGCCTGAGTGACTGGACTGAACTGAACCCCCTTACAGTTATTGATGCAAAGAGTTGATTCATTAGAAAAGACCCTGATGCTTGGAAAGACTGAAGGCAGGAGAAGGAGGGAATGACAGAGGATGAGATGGTTGGTTGGTATCTCATGCAATGGGCATGAGCTTGAGCAAGCTCCAGGCAATGGTTAAAGATAGGGAAACCTGGCGAGCTTCAGTCTGTGGGATTGCAGAGTCAGACACGACTGAGCAACTGTATAACTACTACAGATATTTTGGGTGCATATTATTTTTTGTCCCTGAGCAGGCTCAGCATTGCTCTAGTTGGGTTACAATGTGACTTAACCCAGGTTATTGGTATGGTGACTACAGTGAAAGTGGGTATAAAAGCAAAAAAAAGTCTACCTCAAGTTCATGTAAGGATGGAATCCTAGCTTTTTAAGAGAACAATGGGCCATTTCTGAAGGTCTGATTTGTTTAAGGAATCTAGAAATTCAAGATTTTTAGGGACATTCAATCAGATTATTACTTTCATAGGGTTCCATGCTTTTCCAATTAGGGCCTTATCCTAAGACAAACACATTGGCAGAGTTAAGAATTTGAACTTTTCTGTAACTCTTCTATTTTTAATAATTAAATTATAGCCTCACACATTGCTGTTTTTGCCTTTCAGAAATTAAAATAACTTTACTCTACTTAGGAGGTCATCTGGCTTTTACACTTCCCTAAATTGGTGATTAATTATCTCCAGACTTCATTTTTTCCCTCCCAATGCATCTGTAGTATCCAACAAAAACTTAGGACAT
This sequence comes from Oreotragus oreotragus, assembly GCA_006410675.1. Taxonomy (NCBI): domain Eukaryota; kingdom Metazoa; phylum Chordata; class Mammalia; order Artiodactyla; family Bovidae; genus Oreotragus; species Oreotragus oreotragus. Next base: position 93,031 of record SJYX01000495.1, read on the forward strand.
AGCATGCCTGAGGTAATAGGTTTGGTTGAATTTGACTTGTCATCTTGGACCCATTTGATTTTAACTGGTTTATGTTATGCCTTTGGGTTATGTTAGTTTTTCAAAAGTTGTGCCTTTCCCCCTTCATTCCTGTATTATGCTCTTCTCCTGAGCCCTGCCAGGCCCACAATGTTGCCTTTACAATCTTCTTGAGAGACAACCAGGATAGCTGGCCCTTGGGAAAGAAATGCTATATAATATCCAGTCTCTCTAGATATTCAGGCCTTCATCTTCCATGTTTCCTACAACATGTACACAATGCCTGCTAGAAGTCCATCTGTTGGTGGCATCCCTTCAAGGGCAATTGGCCTTACAGATATAATGTTTGCCACTTTGGCAGTTAGCTCTGCATCTCATTCAGGGCCAAATCCTTACCACCCTTCTCCTAAGGTGACAAACATACGCCTGGATCAGATCTCCACTCCACTTTTATAGAACATCTTGTTTGTTGCTTCTTATCAATTTGTTCTTAAGCCTTTTATGAATTCCTACAACCAGGACCCTGCCCCACTTGAAGGCAACATAGCTCCACCCAGATGATTATTAAAATACTCTTAATACCCTTAACAGGACCAGACAACCCTTACTTCTATTATTACCTAAAGTCGGTCTATGACAATGAGATGTTTACCACTGGAAACACCCTAAATGGCTACTAGGCAGAACTAGGCGAGGAAATCAGTGACTTACATTTCCTCAGAGCAATAAGAGGATAAAACTTATGGCTGTTTCATCAGGTTCCCAGCCTCAAGACACAGACTTGGATTGCTTTACCTCATGAAATCTATTCCCATCAGCTGTGGACAAACAAGCAATGAGTAAAGATTACAACTTCTTCAATATGTGAACTGTGAACTTCCAGATGTTCAAGCTGGTTTTACAAAAGGCAGAGGAACCAGAGATCAAATTGCCAACATCTGCTGGATCATCGAAAAAGCAAGAGAGTTAAAGAAAAACATCTATTTCTGCTTTATTAACTATGCCAAAGCCTTTGTGTGGATCACAATAAACTGTGGAAAATTCTGAAAGAAATGGGAATATCAGACCACCTGACCTGCCTTTTGAGAAACCTATATGCAAGTCAGGAAGCAACAGTTAGAACTGGACATGGAATAACAGACTGGTTCTGAATAGGAAAAGGAGTATGTCAAGATTGTATATTGTCACCCTACTTATTTAACTTATATGCAGTGTACATCATGAGAAACACTAGATTGGAAGAAGCACAAGTGGAATCAAGATTTCTGGGAGAAATATCAATAACCTCATGGGGATCTGGTCCTCAAAATGTTGTCACGCTTCAACCTGCTCAGGGATCTGCAGTCCACGGGTCCCAGGAGGTCAACATGCCTTGACCTGCCCAGGGATTTGATCTCCAGGAGGTTGTTATGCCTCACCCTGCTTGGGGATCTGCACCCTGACCCAGGGACTCCCAACTCTCAGGTTGCAAAACAGTACTGGATCGGATAAATTTCAGAAAGACTCACCCCTAAGGAAGTCCACCCATGGAAATAGAAGGAAGCCTATTAGTTGTTGGGCTGTGTCTCAGCAATAACTTAGGAGTCCAAGAAGAACCCCATTGCCTTTCTGGAAAGTCTAAAAGATGCCTTCCAGAAGTGTGATTTTAAAGGACAAATTCCTATCCCAGTGTGCATCAGACATCAGGGTAAAGTTGCAATAGCAGCAGGACCCTGCTGCCTCTTTAGATGAGATGGTCCTGACATCTGCCGATATCTTTTATAACAGAGAACAAAAGAGGGAGGCCAAGGCCCAGGAAAGGGAGAGAAGGAAAGAGATAAGGCATGCACAGATGCTGGCTGCCCTCCAGGGAATCCCCATGGCAAACCCCAAGTCCTTGAAAGACAAGGCACAAGGCAAATGCCTAATCTGTAGACAGGCGGCACATTGGGCCAAAGAGTGTCCAGATCATGGCAAGTCTCCTAAAAGGAATTGTCAGAAGATCCTCCAACCAATCCTGAGGAAATCTGGTACACTGATAGAAGCAGCTTTGTCTTGGATGGAAAAAGAAAAGCATGCAATAGTCTCCAATTTTGAGACCATAGAGGCTTGCTACAAATGCCATCAGTTGGGACATTGGGTGGCACTCTGCTCTCAGGACCCAAGAGCCTCAAGGTCAAGTGCCAAACTTTCCTTCACAATGGTTCAACAGGACTGAAGTGGCCTGTTCCACCCAGCCCACCTGTCATAGATAGCCATCATGGGGCTGGAGCCAAGGGTGCAGCTGGATGTGGCAGGTAGATCCAAGAATTTCTTGGCTGATACAGGGGCTTCCTACTCTGTCCTGACCTCCTACCATTTTGGGTGCTACAGGGAAAAAAAAATACAAAAAGATTCACCTGAGCATTTTGTTGCTGGGATGGGCAAATATTTTCCCACCAGTTTCTGGTGGTCCCTGAGTATCCTACTCCCTTATTGGGAAAAGATCTTTCCTTGCCTTTCCTTTCCTTGCCTATTGCAGTCCTGATAGAAGATGCTTCAAAACTCTCTTTTAGGGGCAAACTACTTTTACCAGCCATCAAGTGAAATAATTCCTGAGTGGAATAGGCCATTTATAGATGTCTGATCAAAGATTCCTCAGATATCAAGTAATGCTGATGAAAAATCCAGGCCTTACTATATCTGCTTGTGAGGTTCTTAACCCTGCCACCCTCCTGCCTACCCCTGAGGGCTCTTTCCCCTTTTACCCTTGCCTAGAAACATTGGACCATTGGACAAAACTGCTAGAGGGATTGTCAGAAGATCCTCTGACCAGTCCTGAGGAAATCTGGTACACTGATGGAAGCAGCTTTATCTTGGATGGAAAAAGAGCCTGATAAGCAGTAGTCTCCAATTTTGAGATCACAGAGGCTAAAGCTTTGCCACCAGGTACTTCAGCCCAATTAGCTGAGCTAGTAGCCCTGACTCAAGCTTTAGATCTGGGAAAAGGGGAAAGAGTAGCCATTTACACTGACTCCAAGTATGCCTTTCTGGTGCTACATGCACCTGATGCTATTTGGAAAGAAAGAGGCCACTTGACCACCGGAGGATCCTCAATCAAATATGGAGATCAAATTCTTGAGCTCTTGGAGGCAGTCCATCTGTTCACTAAGGTTTCAGTCTCTCATTGGAAAAGATATCAAAAAGGGAGCATGGAAGTGACATGAGGGAACCAAGCAGCCAATCAGGCAGCTAAGAGAGCAGCATTACAAATCAAAGTCCTAATAGAGGTTGCCACCTTAGTTCCACAGCCTAATTTGCCAGAAACTCTTTCATATACTGAAAGTGAGACTATTAAACCTAAGAGTGAGGGCTTTTAAGAGGATCATATGGGATGGTTCATAAAGGAGGGACTCCATTTTCTACCTGAACCTCCAATGGAAGTTGTTTAACTCCTTGCATGCCACCACTCATTTAGAGAAGAAGGCCCTCCAAAACTTACTGAAAAGGTCCTTCAGAGGAACAGGCCTCCAAATGACTATAAGGCAAGTGGTGATCTCTTGTCTCGTTTGCCAGTTAAACAACCATCAAGGAGTTCAAAGACCCCAGCTGGCCCAGCCTGTCCAACGACTTGAGACCTATCCAGGAGAAGACTGGCAGATGGACTTCACCCAGATGCCAGTTTCTCAAGGGTACCAATACCTATTAGTCATGATAGATACATTCATAGGATGGATTGAAGGCTTCCCCACCTGGACTGAGAAGGCTGAGCAGGTGGTAAAAAAAAAAAAAAAAAAAACTGCTCCATGAAATCATTCCAAGATTTGGTCTGCCTCGGTCATTACAAAGTGACAATGGGACATCATTTACTTTTAATGTCACCCCAGGGATCTCTAAAGCATTGAGCATTATTTATTATCTCCATTGTGCCTGGAGGCCTCACCCTTCAGGAAAAGTAAAAAGAGCCAACCAATCTTAAAATCAGCAATAAAAAAAAAAAGATAACCCAGAAGACCTCTCTGAGTTGAAAGGAGTCCTTACCAATAGCTCTCCTCCACACCCAGATTGCCCTTAAAGAATAGGTTGGTCTTAGTCCTTGTAAGATGCTATATGGGAGACCTTTTGTTTATGTCAATGACCTCTTCCTAGATCCAGAGCCTCAGACCCTCAGGTCTTATGCCATGGCCAACTGGCAATTCCAACAAAATATACACTTGTGGAGTGTCAACCAGGACCCAAAAGATTCTAAAGAGCCACCACTATATGCTGCATGGACTCAAGTCTTAAAGTCTGGAAAGATGGTTTCCCAAAGACTCAACTCTAGCCCACATGGACGGGCCCCTACCCTGTAATACTTTCTACCCCCACAGCAGTCAAGTTACCAGGACATGATTCCTGGATTCACTACTCGTGAGTCAAGCCATGGAATAAAACAGAAGAGGACACTCAATACACCTGTGAGCCCCTGAGCAATCTCAGGTACCTATTCAGGACTACAAATGAGTGCCATTCTAATAAACACCTCCAAAATTAAGTTTCTGAGAATGAGAACCCTCAGGACAGCTCTAAAGAGCCAACACAGCTGGGTAGGTGTTGCACTCCAAAATAGACAGGAGATAGATCTCCTGATCCTTGAACAAGGAGGGACTTGAACCATCTTGAATGAGATGTGTTGTTTCTGGGTAAACACCTCCAGCTAAGTTAAAGAAAGTCTCATAGTCCTCAAGGAAAACATTCAGATCCTACAGGATCTCAAAGAATGAGCTAGAGAGTTCTAGGGGTGGCTACGATCTCTCTTTGATGGCTCCTTCTCCTGGCATGGGGAATTTGGAGTTGGCTAATGCCTCTGCTAATCCTTGTTATCACCATATTGATGTTTCTTATGATTGCTCCATGTATTATCAATTGTCTAACCTGTTTTGTGTCTGCCCAGGTCAACAAGCTACAATATGCAGTGCCAGTTCAACAAGGATATATAGAACTACAGCTGACCATGGAGAACATCACTCACCCTTGGACACTGTTATAAGGACTCTGAGGCCTGAGACTAGCAAGAGGGGGAGGCCCAATGCCCTTCATCATTCCAGTTCAGCAGGAAGTAGCCAGAGAGACATAAATGCCCCTACTCTGAAAGAACTGGGCCTCCCATCTCTTGAAGGGGGAATTTTAGGTAGTTAGAATAGGAAAAAGGAGTCCAGAATGGTGGTGGCTAAAAGACAAAGAAAGGAAAAGCCCAAGAAAATAGAATAAAGGAAGGTCTGAGGACCGGATTGAGGCCCTCAGGTGAAGTAAACAGCCTCCTGGCTAGCCCAGTTTACACAGGGCAGACTCAGGGGAAGAAGAAAAAGGATAAAAGCTTCACCTTAGAATATTTAGTAATTTTGCACATATAAATAAATCAACAAAATATCCATCTATTCAAATTTTTGCTGTGGCAAGACAGAACCAAGGAAATTACACACTCCCCCAACACATATATAAATATTATTTTACAGATATAAAGTTTAATCTCAAGTTAGTTGTCATTACCCCCAGTGAAGAGTGGGTTGTACAGCTGTATTCTGTAAACTGAAAACTGCATGTTCATCTCACTCAAATATATATTTTTTTTGTAGTCCTGTTGAAAACAAAATAATCTTCCCACATGGCATCACTGAGAGTCCAAGACTGAGGTGGTTGCCAGAAAGAAACTTGATTGCANAGTTTAATCTCAAGTTAGTTGTCATTACCCCCAGTGAAGAGTGGGTTGTACAGCTGTATTCTGTAAACTGAAAACTGCATGTTCATCTCACTCAAATATATATTTTTTTTGTAGTCCTGTTGAAAACAAAATAATCTTCCCACATGGCATCACTGAGAGTCCAAGACTGAGGTGGTTGCCAGAAAGAAACTTGATTGCAGGTAGTATGTATCTGAGCCAATTGCCATAAATATTGGTGGGAGACCAAAAATGTAAGAAAGAGAAAGAAATCAGCAAGGGAGAGTTACCAAGCAGGTCATCACTATGAACAGCTAAAGCTCAACCCTGCCAAGGGAAGGACACACGTCAAGTCATTCCAACAATAAGGAAACTGGGGTATATATTCACCACTGATTGAGAACAACATATGGGAAGCATTTTTGTGCATTGTGTGGTCCCTGGGACAGGTAAAGCTTGTTCACAGAGTCTTGAGGTGTTTACAGTAAGCCGCTTAAAGAGGTAGGTAGAGTACCAAGAGAATGTGGGATTGGGCCTTGCATCAACACTGTATTTCTCTTAATCTGAGAAAGCAGAGGTTGGGAGTTGATGTTGAAAAAGAAACTAATTAAACACATTACTAAAATAGGTTCAATCTACTGAGGTGATTTAAGGTTCTGACCTTGACTTCCAAGTGTACTTGGGATGAAATCAAAGGCTGTAGAAGGACCTTTGCCACACCTGAGTTAGAAGCATTTGGGATGTTTTGATTGAAAGACATTAAAAATTTGCCTTCATTTTAATACACAGCTTATTTGGTGCCATTTTTTAAGACATTAAGATATGTCATAAGTATTTATCTATTTGAGTGTTGGTTTAGCACTAACAGTCATTTCTAGAAATAAAGTGTTTTGTTAAATCACATAATAAGAATGTTCATAGCCCAATGATTGTGTGACCCTCCAAATTTCTCAAGTAGTGGTAAAATTTGCCTTCATTTTAATACACAGCTTATTTGGTGCCATTTTTTAAGACATTAAGATATGTCATAAGTATTTATCTATTTGAGTGTTGGTTTAGCACTAACAGTCATTTCTAGAAATAAAGTGTTTTGTTAAATCACATAATAAGAATGTTCATAGCCCAATGATTGTGTGACCCTCCAAATTTCTCAAGTAGTGGTCATAATTTAGTACATGCAGTTTTGGGAATGATAAAGTAATAGATTTGGAGAAAACTAGTAACACTTTTACATAAGCTCTAAATGGCTAGGTTCTTGCCAGTTTTCAGCATTAAAAAAATAATGAAGACCATTGTTACCACTCTAAAACCAAGTCTCTTGTTATATTACATTTAATTATATGTATTTCTTCCATATTGGGGGAAATTTGTCTCCCTTAAAAGTTTGAAAGCACATTTGTAGATTCATGGATTGTATCATATGATATTAAATTTGCCATTCTAAATCAAGCAAGCTCACTTAAATGACAGAAATTTTGTGGCACTCATACTAAAATCTTTCTCAACTACAATTTTATTTTGTTTGATTTATATTATGTTCAATTAAAACTGTGGGGAATGTATTTCATTGTGCTTCAGTACACTTCACATATATAATCAGTGAATGCTTTTAATGAATAATAGACAAGAAAATACTGATTTTTTGTTTAATTTTCACTTTGCCAATGGAAGAGCAGATCAAGAAGATGGTTCCCATATAACATGTACAAGAACAAAGAACAAGCAGAAATACTTAAAACCCTGATTTTTTTTTTATATACTGGAAATGCCAAGGATGTAATTATAACTTTGTTCTTCAAAACACACACTTCAGCACTGAACAAGGGAAACATAAATATAAATCCACTGAAAATGTAATCCCATATATTGGACTATTTTTTGTTGGAAATTTTATATATTATATTTTATCAAAGCAAACATTGCAGTAGACAAGGTAAAACAGAGAAGGAAGACTTCATTCAAGTCTGTATCAATAAAGGACAGAAGCCAGAACTCAGTCTATCTCAACTCTATTGAAACAGAAGGCTAGAGTGCATTTAAGAGCTGGGTTGGAGGTAGGGGAATTGTAAATCAATATTTGCTAATTGGCCTTAGCAAGAGAAAAAGTTAATTTCTTTCATCTTCTTGATAGAAGTTAGTTTTACATTTTGAAAAAAAGTGTACACCAAAGTTTGGCTACGACTCTCTCGCAGAGACTAGATGATGGGGCACTATCTTCCTATCACACATTTCAAAGTGATGACTCCCAGGTCCTGAGGGGCAGGAAAGAAGCCTGTCCAATGTTTAATCAAGAGAGAGAACTGCTAAGGTCATCTTGGTCATTCCCCAATTTAAATAAAATTTGAAGATAATTTATTCATTAAATTATTTCATTGAACTATGGAATGAGGTTCATGACATTGTACAGGAGACAGGGATCAAAACCATCCCCATGGAAAAGAAATGCAAAAAAGCAAAATGGCTGTCTGGAGAAGCCTTACAAATAGTTGTGAAAAGAAGAGAGGCGAATAGCAAAGGAGAAAAGGAAAGATATAAGCATCTGAATGAAGAGTTCGAAAGAATAGCAAGAAGAGATAAGAAAGCCTTCTTCAGTGATCAATGCAAAAAAACAGAGGAAAACAGAATGGGAAAGACTAGAGATCTCTTCAAGA
>SJYX01000497.1:8378-37822 GCA_006410675.1 Oreotragus oreotragus
TTGAAGAGATCTCTAGTCTTTCCCATTCTGTTGTTTTCCTCTATTTCTTTGCATTCATCACTGAGAAAGGTTCTCTTATCTCTCCTTGCTGTTCTTTGGAACTCTGGATTCAAATGGGTATATCTTTCCTTTTCTCCTTTGCTTTTTGCTTCCCTTCTTTTCACAGCTATTTGTAACATTTATTTATAATTTATAAATTTTAATATATATATTTATATTGTAATATAATAATAAATATTAAAATAATATTTTTAGTATTCAACTAGTAAGAATATTGTGATAAATACATTTGTGTATTTCTGAAGACACCTAGAATTGGAGTAACTGCTGTATAAATTATAAATTTAATTTGTAATACCTTATAATTTTTCTAAAAGGTCAAACTAGTTTTTGAGCCCATCAATAATGCATGAGCATGCCATTTTCCTATTATCTTGCACATATGCCTAGTATCAATCTTTAATATTTTCCAATCTGAATACTAAAATTATGTGATTTTATATCTTCAATTTTTTAATCAAATTTATGAATGTACATTGTTTATAAAGTATAAGCATAAATCTATCTTTTAAAAAACAGCAATTATGTTTCAGTTGTTCTTGTTCTGAAATTCCTGTCAGTCAAATGGTAATCTTCTGGACTGATTCTTACACAGGCTAGATTTTGCTGTGATAAATTTCTGTTGTGAAGTTCTAGTGCTTAACCCAACAACCATTTGTCTCATACTTATGTTCAACGTGAATTAAGTGAGATTACTTCTGTTCCATATGGCTACACAGGTACTCAACTGATGGAGGCATGGCCACGTGCTGCAGGGCTTGTTATCAAATAGAGAAAAGAGTGGAGAATCTTCTCTACGTCAGCCTGGTCATTTCTGCTCACCTCTCATTGGAAACAGCTAGTCACATGACCTTGCCTAGTCCCAAGGATGCTGGGAAATATAATGGAATATTTGATGACTGTAACTACCTTTACCACAAATCTGTAAGGGCTCTCACTTTTTCTCTCTAGCTTTTCAACCCATATTTTGTTTTATTTATTATAATATAGTCATAACTTAATCTTTCAGTCTTTAAAATTAAATTTTGCTGTCACATTTTTAGTTTCTAAGAGTTCTTCACTTTTTTTTTATGTGTATTTTTCCTTCTGGTTTCATTAATTCATTATATATTCTTGTTGCTCAGAAGATATTAATTTAAGCTTTAAGTTTTCTTTTTGCCACTAACCAACACATTGCTGTTCCTTCTTCAGATTTCCCCTTTCTGTTTGTTTCTCTTGGAGGCTTTCCTAAAGTGTCTGGTGATCCTTGACTCTCCTTTTTTTTTTTGGTATTTATGACACTAGAAAGATCATTAAAACCTTTTTGTGCAGCTGGGTNAATTCATTATATATTCTTGTTGCTCAGAAGATATTAATTTAAGCTTTAAGTTTTCTTTTTGCCACTAACCAACACATTGCTGTTCCTTCTTCAGATTTCCCCTTTCTGTTTGTTTCTCTTGGAGGCTTTCCTAAAGTGTCTGGTGATCCTTGACTCTCCTTTTTTTTTTTGGTATTTATGACACTAGAAAGATCATTAAAACCTTTTTGTGCAGCTGGGTGGGAGGGGTGGGGAAGAGGCTTATCAAAAGATATATAGAGTGGTCAGATATAGGTTGTGTGTGGGAATCACTGAATAGTAAATATCCTTATTTATGTGTTTTTTTTTCTCTTGGGGTACTCAGTTCCTCCTGAAGAGATTCCTCTAATCTCTGAGTATTACCTGCTGCCCGATTCTGGTAAACAACTGAGGGAAAGGATTGTGGGAACTTACCATCTAGTACATACAGATGGTCTTAGCCTCACTATTTTCAGTCCGGGATTGTGGCACAGTGGCAAAGTTGCCACCAGAATTCATGCTTCCATATCCATTGTATGTGGAGTTATTGGGAGCAGCCTCTCAGTCAGAGCCGACACAGTCCATCCTCGAATATATCTAGGTGTCTCCAGGTACCTAGTCCATACATCTTTGTGTGGGAAATGCTTTACACTCTTTCTTTTTCTCAGCTGGTTGTAATAGTAGTAAACTTTAGGCAAAACTTTGGATTTACATTTTGAAGGTAGTGGGTTTTCTATTTGGTTGCCTAGCTGACTCTATAGATGTATTTATTAGTTTCCTATTGCTGCTAAAACAAATTACCACAAACGTAATAGCTTAAGACAGCACAGATTTATTATCTACTGTCCTGAAGGTCAGAAATATAAAATAGGTCAGTAGGGTTGTGTTCCTTTTGGAGGCGCTAGAGGAGAATCTGTTTACTTGCATTTTCCAGCTTTTGGAAGTGACTTGAATTCCTTGGCTCTCATTATTCTGACCTCCGGTTCTACGGTCACATCTCCTCTCATTCTGACCCTTTTGCTCCCTTATATAAAGACTCTTGTGATTACATTGGCCCACCTGGATATCGATGATAATCTCTCCATTTCAAGCTCCTTAATTAATATCATATGCAAAGTTCCTTTTGCCATGTAAGGTTTGGGGGATCAGGACGTGGACATGTTTGGAAGGTCTTATTCTGCCTACCACAGAACAAGACTGTCCCTTCTACCTGTTATATGAGCAAGAAAATCTCCAAATATGTATCATGTGAAAGCAATGAAATATGCTATACCTTTTAGTATTATGTTAACTAATACAGAATTGAAATGGGGTTATGCCATAACAAAAACCTAAAGTAGTGACATTGAGTTGAAGGTTAGTGAATGGTGAGAAAATGTACATGAAAGGCAATAAAAATGGGCCTAAGATTTTATAAAACTCTTGTTTGTGATAACATGAAAGGCAGACAGACCAAGTTCTTGAATCATCATGACATTAGTGAAAAGTCTGGGAAGAGCAAGAATATTGGTACGCATGGATTGCTTTGTTGTCGTTGTTCAGGTGCTAAGTCATGTTAGACTTTTTGCAACCTCATGGACTATAGTACACCAGGCTCCTTACTTAATTGCTTACTGATACACTTAGAAAGATATTTTAAAAGAAATAAATTTGTTCTGTGCAAGCAGAATTAAAGAGATGAGAAGAAGTTCAGAAATTGGTCACCTTACAGAGTTGGAAGAACAAACTATTAGATACTAAACTTTAGGAAATTAAGTAACAAAAAGGGTTGAATGGAAAAAAAAAAACCTATTAAGAGTTTACAGTTAAAAAAAAGACTCTTCCCAGCAGCAGAAACCACATTAAGGATAATTACCTTTCCTTTCAAGATATTGTTTCAGAAAACCTCAAGGCAAATTCCATTAAGTTGGAAGAGAAAGAGGAATAGTCTAGAGAAGCAACAAGTATGGAGGACTTGGATTCGCAACCTTGAAGATGTTTGTGGGCACTAGGGACTGGCGAGAAGCAAATAGATCAGACGCCTACTAAGACTTTTAGAGAACTGTGTAATTTAGGAAACTATGAACTTGACCTACAGCAAGCATGTGATGGTAAAAATAACCACTAAAATTGCAAGACCATACTTGAATCAGAAACTGATGCTCATGGTGCTCATAGTGCCTAGTCCCTAGAAGGTTTGTTTGTATCCACTTTGCTTTGCACACATGGTACTAGTTCCAGTTAGTTTCCTGGGTAAGAAGATTCAACCCACTAAGCCACTTTTCATATGGCTAAAAAAATTCCAACAGGCAAGAGAGCCAGAAATCTGAAATCTTAAATTCCATTATATCTAAAACGGTAGATTTTTCTTCCCGATGAAATTACACTTGGGGACCTTTCAGAGGAGCTAGACTTTGTTACAGAAGTTTTTATCAAATTAGAGCTTGGAAAAGAGGTGGAGGACAGATGGCATGTCTTCAGAGGCTGTCTTACCTTTTCAGATTCTATAAGAAAAGTATGCCAGTTAGCACAGCTCTAAGCATTTTTTGCTTTAGATTTACCTGATGATCTCTGTATGTTAAATTTTAATACCTGGCATAGCACCATTCTTGATGAGTGGTGCTAAAACAGAGCGATATTATATAACAATCATGTGAGGCATTGTGGCCAAATGATCGGTAGTTGGTTCCAAATGACTAGGATTGGACTTGTGTCACAAAAGATTATTGATTATCCCAACAAATTTTGTAGAGATCTTTGTCTTGATCTGGAGAAGGAAATGGCAATCCACTCCAGTACTCTTGCCTGGAGAATCCCATGGACAGAGGAGCCTGGTANTACCATCTAGTACATACAGATGGTCTTAGCCTCACTATTTTCAGTCCGGGATTGTGGCACAGTGGCAAAGTTGCCACCAGAATTCATGCTTCCATATCCATTGTATGTGGAGTTATTGGGAGCAGCCTCTCAGTCAGAGCCGACACAGTCCATCCTCGAATATATCTAGGTGTCTCCAGGTACCTAGTCCATACATCTTTGTGTGGGAAATGCTTTACACTCTTTCTTTTTCTCAGCTGGTTGTAATAGTAGTAAACTTTAGGCAAAACTTTGGATTTACATTTTGAAGGTAGTGGGTTTTCTATTTGGTTGCCTAGCTGACTCTATAGATGTATTTATTAGTTTCCTATTGCTGCTAAAACAAATTACCACAAACGTAATAGCTTAAGACAGCACAGATTTATTATCTACTGTCCTGAAGGTCAGAAATATAAAATAGGTCAGTAGGGTTGTGTTCCTTTTGGAGGCGCTAGAGGAGAATCTGTTTACTTGCATTTTCCAGCTTTTGGAAGTGACTTGAATTCCTTGGCTCTCATTATTCTGACCTCCGGTTCTACGGTCACATCTCCTCTCATTCTGACCCTTTTGCTCCCTTATATAAAGACTCTTGTGATTACATTGGCCCACCTGGATATCGATGATAATCTCTCCATTTCAAGCTCCTTAATTAATATCATATGCAAAGTTCCTTTTGCCATGTAAGGTTTGGGGGATCAGGACGTGGACATGTTTGGAAGGTCTTATTCTGCCTACCACAGAACAAGACTGTCCCTTCTACCTGTTATATGAGCAAGAAAATCTCCAAATATGTATCATGTGAAAGCAATGAAATATGCTATACCTTTTAGTATTATGTTAACTAATACAGAATTGAAATGGGGTTATGCCATAACAAAAACCTAAAGTAGTGACATTGAGTTGAAGGTTAGTGAATGGTGAGAAAATGTACATGAAAGGCAATAAAAATGGGCCTAAGATTTTATAAAACTCTTGTTTGTGATAACATGAAAGGCAGACAGACCAAGTTCTTGAATCATCATGACATTAGTGAAAAGTCTGGGAAGAGCAAGAATATTGGTACGCATGGATTGCTTTGTTGTCGTTGTTCAGGTGCTAAGTCATGTTAGACTTTTTGCAACCTCATGGACTATAGTACACCAGGCTCCTTACTTAATTGCTTACTGATACACTTAGAAAGATATTTTAAAAGAAATAAATTTGTTCTGTGCAAGCAGAATTAAAGAGATGAGAAGAAGTTCAGAAATTGGTCACCTTACAGAGTTGGAAGAACAAACTATTAGATACTAAACTTTAGGAAATTAAGTAACAAAAAGGGTTGAATGGAAAAAAAAAAACCTATTAAGAGTTTACAGTTAAAAAAAAGACTCTTCCCAGCAGCAGAAACCACATTAAGGATAATTACCTTTCCTTTCAAGATATTGTTTCAGAAAACCTCAAGGCAAATTCCATTAAGTTGGAAGAGAAAGAGGAATAGTCTAGAGAAGCAACAAGTATGGAGGACTTGGATTCGCAACCTTGAAGATGTTTGTGGGCACTAGGGACTGGCGAGAAGCAAATAGATCAGACGCCTACTAAGACTTTTAGAGAACTGTGTAATTTAGGAAACTATGAACTTGACCTACAGCAAGCATGTGATGGTAAAAATAACCACTAAAATTGCAAGACCATACTTGAATCAGAAACTGATGCTCATGGTGCTCATAGTGCCTAGTCCCTAGAAGGTTTGTTTGTATCCACTTTGCTTTGCACACATGGTACTAGTTCCAGTTAGTTTCCTGGGTAAGAAGATTCAACCCACTAAGCCACTTTTCATATGGCTAAAAAAATTCCAACAGGCAAGAGAGCCAGAAATCTGAAATCTTAAATTCCATTATATCTAAAACGGTAGATTTTTCTTCCCGATGAAATTACACTTGGGGACCTTTCAGAGGAGCTAGACTTTGTTACAGAAGTTTTTATCAAATTAGAGCTTGGAAAAGAGGTGGAGGACAGATGGCATGTCTTCAGAGGCTGTCTTACCTTTTCAGATTCTATAAGAAAAGTATGCCAGTTAGCACAGCTCTAAGCATTTTTTGCTTTAGATTTACCTGATGATCTCTGTATGTTAAATTTTAATACCTGGCATAGCACCATTCTTGATGAGTGGTGCTAAAACAGAGCGATATTATATAACAATCATGTGAGGCATTGTGGCCAAATGATCGGTAGTTGGTTCCAAATGACTAGGATTGGACTTGTGTCACAAAAGATTATTGATTATCCCAACAAATTTTGTAGAGATCTTTGTCTTGATCTGGAGAAGGAAATGGCAATCCACTCCAGTACTCTTGCCTGGAGAATCCCATGGACAGAGGAGCCTGGTAGGCTACAGTCCACGGGGTCGCAAAGAGTTGGGACACGACTGAACGACTTCACTTTCACTTTGTCTTGGTAGTCTGATGACTGCCTTCAGAGTGGTGCCTGACACTACACAAGGTCCCTTTTGGCCCTTTGCACACATGTCCATTTGGTGTCAATTTCTCTTCTCAGGAAAAAGATGTTATTTAGATAATTAAACTCAAGAAGTAGAAAAATTGGGCCCCAATTTGTATTCAACATTGAAAGAGAATTTTGGACAGGTTTTTTCTGCCTCCAGACTTCTTCAGTTTATACTTTACAACCCCTCCCCACACCCACCCCTCCTTGCCACATGTAGATAATCCTTCATGCAATGGTTCAATGTATGGTAAGAGAGAGATATACAATGCCACTGAGGTTGTAGAACTTACGGGAGAGGCTTCTCGCATCTGGAGGTAGAATATACCATTTTAGGGGAAGAAGAATGTTAGTGGCAGAAGAAGAAGAATATAAGTACAACATTCTACTTACATTCCTGTAGACCTCTTCAGGATCCTTTATATTATTGAAAAGTACTAGGGAACAAAGACATAATGAAACTGGGTAATTTGGCTTATGTTTCCATATCTGATTTTTAGGATTCTTTGGCTTGGAATGGGAGATAAATATATGTATATATATCTGAGTTTTTTTATTTTTTTAATATAAATTTATTTATTTTAATTGAAGGCTAATCACTTTGCAATATTGTATTGGTTTTGCCATACATCAATATGAATCCGCCACGGGTGTACACTTTTCTTGGTTCCTGTGTTATGCATGGACTACAAATTATGATCACTATTTTTCAGTTAGTATTTAGTTTTCTTTTTCAGTGCTCGGATGTGTGGTTTTCAGAATCTTAAATGCTGCAGACAGATCACTGGTTTATGAAATGACCCACATAATGAATTTTCTGCAAAAAAAAGAAAATCTGATGCTTTCTAGTGCTGGAATGACTGCCATCAGAAACTCTACATACTATCAAACCACATCATCCAACAGTTCAGAACTGGATTAATACAAAGCCCAGATGCTAATGCTCTGCCCTTCCTATTAGGGGGAAGAACGGCCTAAAACTGGGTTATGTTAGTTCTCTGTTACTGTGTAACTTTATTGTCACAGGTATGAACGCTGAAAACAAAATGTATTTATTATTCCACAGAGTTTGGGGGTAAGAAGTCTAGGAATGGCATAGTCAGAGTTCTCTGTTTTAGGATCTTACAACACTGTAGTCAAGGTTTCAGCTGGGACTGAAGTCTCATCTGAGGCCCTACTGAGATAGGATCCCATTCTAAGTGCACATGATTACTGGCAGCATTCGGTTCCTTGTGTGTTCCTTGGAATGAAGACCTCAATCTCTTACTTTCTGTCAGCTGTAGGCCACTCCCTGGTCATTGACAAGTGAGCCTTTTCAGTATGACTGCCTGCTTCCTTAAAGCCAACAAGGAAGAAAATATATAGAGAGGAATGTTATATAACACAATCACTTGCATCCCATCACCTTTGTATCTTAATTTGCTTAGTCAAGTCCCTACTTGACTGGGCCACAGAGTGCACTGGTATTTGATTAAGCATTATTTCTGGGTTTGTCTATATGGGTTTCTCTGGATGAAAGTAATAGTTGAGTAAAGCAGATTGCTCTCCCTCATGTGGGTGGGCCTCATCTAATCTATTGAAGGTCTCAATAGAAAAAGAAATCTGGTTCTTCTGGGTCTGAATTTCTCAGTTTTTATTATCATTAAGCCAATTCATTATAAGATATATACACCTGAGTTATAGGAATTGGAGAAGAAGACAAAAGCCAAAATACTTAGTGGTCTCAGCTAATCTTCTCTTTACATCTTTCCCAGGAAATGACTCAATTTTGAGTGCCAAATTTGGTTCATTCATGGCCAAGAAAATTATAAACAAACACCAAGAAATCTCAAGATACCAGTAACTTGTGGTCATTTTAAAGTTATGTTTATGATTTTTTTTGGTACTCTTCACTTAAAGAGGAGAAGTCTGATTTCTTCCTCTTGAATGTGGCCTAGACTTAGTGACATGCTTCTATTAATAGCAAATAGAATGCAGCAAGAGTAATGGTATATCACTTCTGCGACTAGTTGTTAAAAGACTGCAGCTTCCATTGTATGGCTCAGGAAACTCAAACAGGGGTTCTGTATCAATCTGGAGGGGTGGGTTGGGGGCAGCTGGGAGGGAGGTTCAAAAGGGAGGGAATATTTGTATACCTATGGCTGATTCATCTTGAGGTTTGTCAGAAAACAAAATTCTGTAAAGCAATTATCCTTCAATAAGAAAACAAAAGAAAGACTGCAGCTTCCATCCTGGGCCTCTTTCCTTTCCTCTTTCATCACTCACTGTGGGGGAAACCAGATGCCATGTTGGTTGAGCAACCCCAAAGAAATGACCACACAGTGAGCTGACATGTGAAAATGTCTTTGTGACCCCAATGGACTGCAGCATGCCAGGCCTCCCTGTCCATCACCAGCTCCTGGAGTTTGCTCAAACTCATGTCGATCGAGTCAGTGATGCCATCTAACTACCTCATCCTCTGTCATCTCCTTCTCCTGCCTTCAATCTTTCCCAGCATCAGGGTCTTTTCCAATGAGTCAGTTCTTTGCATTAGATGGCTAATAATCATAGTTATTATTTCATTGTGTTTTTCCAAAAGCCCTACTGAGTAGGTATTGCCAGAACTTCACCCTAGAAATGAGCTACCATTATCCATCATTGATTAAAAATACTTGATACGAGTACTGAGGACTGACTTTGACCTGGTAGATGGAGGTATAAGTTACTGGTTGGTTTCAGCTGGATTCTGTTCTAACTGGTTAGTGCCCATTCTATATATGTTAAAATGTTTTGGCTACCACCCTTGTTCTAAGTATAGGTGAAGTCGCTCAGTCGTGTCCGACTCTTTGCGACCCCGTGGACTGTAACCCACTAGGCTTCTCCGTCCATGGGATTCTCCAGGCAAGAATACTGGAGTGGATTGCCATTTCCTTCTCCAGGGAAAGTATACTTGTTCTAAGTATACTTGGATAAAATAGTTTCAGTTTGAATGAGTCCATAGAGATGATGTATTTCACAGGTTTTCAATAGTGTTCCTCACCTCTCAAGGTTTCACGGAAAAGGTGCTGGAAGAGGTGGTGGTCACCATAAAGGTGAAGTGGGAGGTGAAAGAGAAGGTTACATGGAAGGAACGCCATGCTCTATCCAGCTTTGACTTGAGCCACTATGATTTCTGAGCTTTTGAATATTGGTTCTTAGTAGGTGTTCACATGAAATAAGGGTTTTATTACTAAAACATTGAAAACCACTTGGGCTTCCCTGGTGGCTCAGAGGGTAAAGCGTCTGCCTACAATGCGGGAGACCTGGGTTCAATCCCTGGGTCGGGAAGATCCCCTGGTGAAGGAAATGGCAACCCACTCCAGTACTCTTGCCTGGAAAATCCCATGGACGGAGAAGCCTGATATGCTACAGTCCATGGGGTCGCAAAGAGTTGGACACGACTGAGTGACTTCACTTTCACTTTTACTATGTATAGCAACTACTCCATCTTGCAAATTGAGAAATTGAAGCTTATAAAGGTTAAGTGACTATGAGAAAATTACACAGTTATTAAATCATTANCAGTCCATGGGGTCGCAAAGAGTTGGACACGACTGAGTGACTTCACTTTCACTTTTACTATGTATAGCAACTACTCCATCTTGCAAATTGAGAAATTGAAGCTTATAAAGGTTAAGTGACTATGAGAAAATTACACAGTTATTAAATCATTAGGTAGAAGCAAAATTTGGATATGAATTCAGGTTTTTGAATCTCAAGCTTTTTCTCTTTTAGGTTCTCCGTCCTTGATGCATACAAAGCATAGGATAAAGAGCTACTTTAGCTCAATATAAACATGACTTAATATTATCTTAATAATTTTTCTATGAACATGCATGCACATTTAAAAATTATTATTTCTAGCCCAACTTCTGAGAAGAATTTAATGTGGCTTGCCAAGACAAATTAGGAATTTCAGGGAGTGAAAGTGAGGTGGAACTAGAGTTGCAAAATACTTATACAAAGGTCTGGATGGTTGTGGAGTGTGTTAATCACTCAGTCATGTCCAACTCTTTGTGACCCTATGGACTATAGCTCACCAAACTCCTCTGTCCATGGAATTCTCCAGGCAAGAAAACTGGAGTGAGTAGCCATTCCCTTCTCCACGGAATCTTCCTGACCCAGGGATCAAACCTGAGTCTCCTTCTGCTTTGTAGGCAGATATTTTACCATTGAGCCACCAGTGGAGGTAGGCTATAACTGGATGGGAGCTTGGTACAGATCAGTGCAGAGGAAATACAGGATAGAGTTCCTGGTATCTTGAAAACGTATGAAATTGAAAGCTGGGGGTGAGAGGGGAGCACTGAAAGAAATCTGGACAAACAAAAGTAGCTGCTCCAGACTGCCTGTCAGCTGTTACTGTTCTTGATGTGCATATGAGGCTTCAGTTCAGTTCAGTCGCTCAGTTGTGTCTGACTCTTTGCGACCCCATGAATCGCAGCACGCCAGACCTCCCAGTTCATCACCATCTCCCGGAGTTCACTCAGACTCACGTCCATCGAGTCTGTGATGCCATCCAGCCATCTCATCCTCAGTCGTCCCCTTCTCCTCCTGCCCCCAAACCCTCCCAGCATCAGAGTCTTTTCCAATGAGTCAACTCTTCGCATGAGGTGGCCAAAGTACTGGAGTTTCAGCTTTAGCATCATTCCTTCCAAAGAAATCCCAGGGTTGATCTCCTTCAGAATGGACTGGTTGGATCTCCTTGCAGTCCAAGGGACTCTCAAGAGTCTTCTCCAGCACCAGAGTTCAAAAGCATCAATTCTTCGGTGCTCAGCCTTCTTCACAGTCCAACTTTCACATCCATACATGACCACAGGAAAAACCATAGCCTTGACTAGATGGACCTTACTTCTTTCCATTTGCTCTAATGTACTCAGATTCCAAGTGCTTGAACATGATGTAGAGAGTTAAAATAGAAGAGTGCCTCAATTTCCAAAGTGCCTTGCCTCTGTCAGTTTAGGAGGAGACCACAGTATTGCTTTAGTGTGTGTGGGTGAGTGTATGTACCTGCACACACTTTTATTAAACATATACTCCCAATAACATCCACTTGGTGAGATCACAAGTACATAACAGCTACAAACTATAAAGAAAAAAATAAAAGAGAACTTAACCAGCTTCTTTTAAAGATAAATAAGACCTCAGAAGCCACTATAAGTATTCATTTACACATTCTTTGAGTGTGCACACTAGCCTTTCTTCTGAGTCTCTATTTACTCACGCCAGGGATGGGGGAGCCTGGTGGGCTGCTGTCTATGGGGTCGCAGAAAGTTGGACACGACTGAAGCAACTTAGCAGCAGCAGCATCACACAAAGAGGAGTATTGCAGTTGTATGTGACACAAACATTGGAAATCTGTGTTTACATTTGTGTTTCCAACTGAATATGCTAATACATTTTAATCAGCAGTGATGTTGCTTTATATCAATGTTTTGTGCCAAGTATAGCCTCAGTGATAATGTTGTGATAACCAAATTTTTCCCCACATCAAAACTTGGAGACTATCCCAGTTATATGAACAGCCATTTGATTCCAAACTATGATGAAATCCTTTACTTTCTTCAGGATTATTTCTGTGTTTTCAGGAAGCACTAAATATCTCCTTTGTTTCATTAAGGGGTTGGGAGGGGGGGCGGTGCTTAGAACAAATTTACTCTTGCCTCAGTCATGAGGTTTGGGTAAACCAGATGAGCTCATCAGCTCACAAGAAGAACCTGCAGGAGGAAGCTCCAAGGTTGGTGATGCTGTTGGAAGAAACATCTGTGGCTGACCTGGAGTGCTATTTTGGGATATTCAGTCCAGCAGCACACTGCCTAGGAATATAAGAATGCAACAGCAGTTGAATACCATGGAGATGGGAAATGATAGGCTTTTAGTCATGAATTTACAAAAAAAATTTTTCTAACCTAATAATCTAGCTAAAGGAGGTACCCCAGATTTGGTGAGCTTCTGATCTTAGGCAAAAGAGATACTCCATAGATAAAGTATTACACTAAGAGCACAAATACCCTTCTCCTCTAAAAAGAAAAATAAAAGGTAAGAATAGCAATCTAGAACTGCAAACTTCCTTTTAGAAACAGAAGTATTTCTTATTCTTTGTGTAGGTTCAAAGTTGGTGGGAACTTCTTTTTTTCCCCAGTGAGTCTATGAGAAACCTGTTGTTTTTTTGACAGAAACATAACATGCTTTTAAAAGAATACAGTCATCTGGAAAACAATTTACACTTTGCATTTTAACCTTGCTAAATTATATTCAGATTCTCTTCAGTGCTGCTCCTCTCACAAGACATGAAGCATTTTGGTTCTTAAACACTTATGAGTGGTACACTGCTTGAAATGTACAAATAGCTTTCATTAGTGCTAATGGGAGTTATACTTCTGAACCAGGAGAGAATAGAGCCTGAAGATTTTAAATTGTCCTTCACGCAGATCTCCCAGATGAAATAAATTATGAGGGATGCTTAGAGGGAAGAGGTCTAAATATCCCCTAAAGCCATAGTTTAATAGCAAAGTAATACTTCCAAGTAGCAGAAATGGAGCCAACAGTAACGGCTTTGGGGTTACTGTCATGCTAAGGAGCTGATATTGACCCTTGAAAATTCTTATTGGATTAGTACTGCACTCGAATTCCATTATTTTTCAAAGGACCTGAGAGATAGTTATCTTGAATAGTCCACTAAAACGGGTTCAGTTTGGTTCAGCTTTCAAGGCCATTTGTCTTAAATTCTGTAGATTTCTAGTCAGCAAGCCCTATAACAAGATCTTTATTTTTATTTCAGAATAGTCTTTTCTGAAAATATTGTTTCCTATATCTTTCTTTTTGGGGAGCACACATTTTACTTTCTTGTTTTTCAAACATTTACATTTTATTTTTGCTTAGAGAAATATTAACAACCTTTCAGAGATCACTGGGATTGTTTATCTTACTTTCTTATTTTCAAATGTTTACATTTTATTTTTGCTTAGAGAAATATTAACTACCTTTCCGAGATCACTGGGATTGTTTCTTATCTTGTTCATTTGTGACAATCTCTGTATCTTTTAAACGTTTGTTGTATTTTATTTGAGAACTTTTGCTTTGAGAATTATTCCCCCACCCCCATGTAGGTAACTGGAAAACTGAAGGAATTGCTTTCCTATACTATTATTTTAACAGGCCATCGCCTTCCTTTTGTTTCCTGTGAGAGCATTATTTTCACTAGGAAAATTCATCCACCTTCAAGTGGGAGTTAAATGTTATATATTACTATTAGAAGTAGAAATGGATAGGACAGCAAGGTAGCGAGGGGAAGGTAAGAGGCCGCCAGGTAAAGATGGGGTGACTATAAAAGACCAGTCAGCTGATGAACTGACTGTGATTCAGATCACCTCTGAATCCTTCACTGTCCAAGTAATCACTGGACTTGAAGAAGTACTGATACATCAGTCAAACAAGAGAGGCTGAAGTAGACAGCCCAGACCCACAGTTCATAAATGTACAATGGGCAGTGCTGTTTTCTAGAGTGGGGTGGTGGTGCTTGCTATTCCAGACACTTTTTCACCTCTGGAATTACTATTCCCAGAAGCCAAATGAAGAATCAGAAAGTGGTTCAGTAAGCATGTAATCAGTGCAGAGGAAGCCAGAATAATTTTAAGGCATTATTTCATCCAGGCCAGGTAGACCTAATGAATCTTACCTGCTCTCTAACAGGGTAACCTATCTGGGGAGGTCACATGCTCCACATTTCCTGTCTGGAAATGGCTGCTAATCTCGAATGTTTTTTTTTTTTTTTTAATCTGACCATCCTCCTTTAGTTCATTTAGTCCTTTTTTAGACATGGTACAATTTAACCAAAATGACTCTTGCTTGCCCAATTGAAATCACTTTGATTTCAGTTTTGAGCTTTCCTAAATTCTTTACATCTATTAGTTAAAACCTGGTGGTTAATACAACCATCATATATGCATTTTTCTAGTTCAGAAGACACATTCACTTTCTTCAGTTTTAAGTTCCTGGGTAGAGAATGCCTCACTGTTAATCACTATATATTGCCACAGATCTGCATCATGATACTATAATAATATTTTTGAGTGCTTGTGGTATGCTGGATACTGGGCTGGTGCTGTATGAAATCCTAAGAATATTCTCTTTTTATAGGTGAGAAAATTGAGAATCAGAAAGGCTAAGACACTTGCCCCAGAACTCACAGGTGAACAGCAGTGGGAGTCCAGCCAGGTCTCTGGCTCTTTTCACTGTGCTCTCAGCCTCACATATTTTGTTTTTGATGTTTTGTTTGAAAATTGCTAAAATAGAAAGTGGCATTAAAGTCAGGGGAAGACTACTTTACTGTGTGCCTTATAGTTCTTCCTTGGGAAACTTACGTCATCAACCCTGTGCTCATTTTAACTGTGGCACTGGATTTGGTTAGTATCCACATCTAAAATCTTCAAAAACAAAGTGGAAAAGCCATGAAAAGACATGGAGGAAAACAAACTGTGTATTTCCAGGTGAAAGAGGTCAGTCTGGAAAGTCTACAAGCCAAATGACTCCAACTATGTGACATTCTAGGAAAAGTAAATTATAGGGAAAATAAAACATGTGGTTTCCAGGGATTGTGTGGGGGAAGGGGTGAACAGGCAGAGCACAGGTTTCTAGGGCAGTAAAGCTTATCTGTACAATAATGTAATGAGGTGTGTGCTTAGTTGTGTCCAGCTCTTTGCAACCCCATGGACTGTAGCCCACCAGGCTCCTCTGTCCATGGAATTTTCCAGGCAAGAATACTGAAGTGAGTTGCCATTTCCTTATCCAGGGAATCTTCCCAACCCAGGAATCAAACCCACATCTCTTCATCTCCTGCATTGGCAGACAGTTTCTTTACCAATGAACCACCTGGGAAGCCCTCAGTATGACAGATGAACGTTATTATCCATTTGCTAAAATCCATAGAATGTGCAATTCCAAGAGTGACCCTAATGTAAACAATGGACTTTGGATAATAAGGATGTGGCAATGAAGATTCATTAGTTGTAACATATGTACCTCTGGTGAAGGATGCTGATAATGGAAGAGGTTCTCTGTATATGTGTATATGGGAACAGGAAGTATATGGGAACTCTCTGTACCTTCTGCTGAGTTTTGCTGTGAATCTAAAATCCTTCTAGGGCTCCCCTGTGGCTCAGCTGATAAAGAATCTGCCTACAATGTGGGAGACCTGGGTTCGATCCCTGGGTTGGGAAGATCCCCTGGAGAAGGGAAAGGCTCCTCACTCCAGTATGCTGGCCTGGAGAATTCCATTGACTGTATAGTCCATGGGGTCGCAAAGAGTTGGACACGACTGACTTTCATTTTCACTTTAAAATCCTTCTAAATATAAAACCTATTTTTAAAAAATTCAGTGGAAAATAGCAAGAAGAAGTGTGTGTTCCTTGGAAATGACACCTGCTCCCTCTTTGGAGTAGGTGCGATGTGTCCCGTTATACCATAATTCTACCCTCAAAAGCCTCCTTCTTCAACTTACCCATCTTCATCCATTATTCTCACAAAGCCTTAAGAAAGGAAAGCATCTTTTTTTGTGTTTACATGTGTTGATCTGCTATTATGGAAAAGAAGGGCAATATGATTACCATTTGGGCTGAGAAAGAAAAGAATCATTCTGGTTTCTCCCCTTTCTCCATTTCTAGGCTTCCTTCGTGGAGTATGGGATAGTGAGGAGGAGGTGGAGAGGCAAGTAGGATAAAAACGAAATTCCTGCAAAACATGTGAAGAGTTGCATTCTTGACATCTGATATTTTCCTACATTGTAGAACCTATTATTTTTTCATAAGCATTAATCATCGCAAAATATAACTACTGGGAAGGTGCTTTTAACTTTAACCCCCAAATAATTCAGTCTCAGGATTTAAAGGCTCTGCATGACATTTTATACATCAAAGATCACAGCTCCCCAAATCCATCAAACTAGACAACTTGCACTGTTACTGGAAAGAAACATTCAAATATGAGAGCAAGCCTAGCAGCCTCTCATGCCTTTTAGGAATATAAATGGATAAGTCTTCACATGCACACTGCCGAAATTAAATGAGCAGCGTGAGATGGCGAATAGCAAAATACCGACGTGAAATACTCAGGGTGCCTGCTCCTTGCACAGTGGGGAAGTGGAGACTCCATGGGAGGTAGAAAGAAAAAAATAAGCTAGGCTATCTAGGTGGTGTTCTCTGGTTGGTGTGGGAGAGGGGATGTGGGCGTCTCTGACAGTTGGGCTGCAAGTTGAAGAGGATGGGAGTGGGAGGAACAAGCAAGTTTGACTGCAGGCTGCTTCATTTGCATACGGTCCACAAGCTGGCTCCCTGTCAGTCCACCACCCACTCTCCCCTCCACATCCTGGGTGGGTGTTCGTTTTGGACATGATCTGTCAGCCACTGGACACTAAAAAATTGATCTACTCAGACAGAATTTGTTCCAAGGACATAAGGCAACCACAAAGGGGAAAAAATGCCAAAGATGAAGCACTAGAGACTTTTCTTTATTGAGATACTATATTTCAGTATTCTTATTAGAATGAAACTGACCTCTCAGGTCAAGATAGATTAAAGCAGTGCTCTGGAATTTAAATGTGTGCCATAGAATTTACATATCCAATCTGTTTTAACTAATCATTTGCTGGTATTTTGTTAAAGCTAGTTTCTGAGAGCTTTTGTTGAACAATGGGAGTCACCAGGAATGCTTTCTCCCTCCCTCCGTCAGACTGTTTGAACTATGTATAACATGGTTTCTTAAAAGCTTGATAAGAAGAGCTTAGGAAATTAAAAAAAAATGTTCAAACAGGATTTAATTAAACAGCTACCAACATCTACATTCCATGAACAGTACTTAGAAAAATTTCTTTCTCTGTGTTATTTGTTTTCGGTGGAATGATCGAAGAGGAAACATGCTAAATAAATATGGTGTTCATGATGGTGAACTGTTTGTTGAAAGGTTAATGGCTATGCAAATGTTTAGTAGAGAGCTGTCAACATTTTCACTTGTGAAAACAAGACCACATATTCAGACATTTTTGAAACACAGTTTTTATCATTTACTCAGGATATGTAAGCAGGCAGAAAAGAAGGAGCGTTCACAAGTCAGAAGCCACATGACTGTTCATCTCAGTTTCGAATATATCAGTTTTACAAATCCTCCTTTGAATACAACCCAGGAGCAACACCACCCTTTCCAGGAGTAACACCACCCTTTCCAGGAGTTGTTTTGGGATCTCTTGAAGAGGGATATCCTATACTCACAAATATACAAATTTATATTACACTTTGAGAAGCGATTCAAGCATATATTTTGAAAATAGGGGGAATAAGCATAGGTAAATTATAATTCTACTCAGAAACACAGATAAACATTTGAAAAAAAGAGCAGTCACACTGAATAGGTAAGATATTCTGAATTAGATATGCATTGGATGAGAATGGGATTCACAGCATTCATCTAGAGGCATAAAGGGGCTAAAACATTGAGACTGTAAATCCTTAAGGCTAACTTTTATTAGTTTAGTTTTAACTTTCAAGATATACAGGATAAGGAGGGGTGTGCTTGTGAGAACTTACCTTAAATCACTACACTGAACATTTTTTTATTCTGGCATAATTTAACTTTATAATTTAAAATAATTTGATTTAGTTTTCTCCATTGTTTAGATCAGTATATGAGAATTACTGCATTTATTTTAAATGGTGGTATGATACTTTCAGGGGGTCTGTTCCTAGCCACACCTCTGGCTGGTTCCAGAAAGAGACAGACTTTGAGAGAAGCTATGGGTAGAAACTCCATTCTCTTGTCTCAATTACTGCTGCTAAGTCGCTTCAGTCATGTCCAATTCTGTGTGACCCCCATAGATGCAGCCCATCAGGCTCCCCCGTCCCTGGGATTCTCCAGGCAAGAACACTGGAGTGGGTTGCCATTTCCTTCTCCAATGCATGAAGGTGAAAAGTGAAAGTGAAGTCTCTCAATTGTGTCTGACTCTTTGCGACCCCATGGACTGCAACCTACCAGGCTCCTTGGTCCATGGGATTTTCCAGGCAAGAGTACTGGAGTGGGGTGCCATCGCCTTCTCCATCTCAATTATTCAATTATTGTCTCAATTATTAGATAAGTCCTATTGTAATATCGGGCTTCCCTAGTGGCTTGATGGTAAAGAATCTGCCTGCAATGCAGGAGACAAGACACAGGTTTGATCCCTGGATAGGGAAGAAAGATTCCCTAGAGAAGGAAATGGCAACCCACTCTAGTATTCTTGCCTGGGAAATCGCATGGACGGAGGAGCCTGGTGGGCTGCAGTCCATGGGGTGACAAAAGAGTCTGACGTGACTTAGAGACTAAACAACAGCAACACTGTAATATCATGCTTTACTATATGCTGGGCTAAGTGCTTATTGCCTGAGTGAACTAAAGAGACGTAAATGTGAGCATAACTTTGTTGCACTGAAAGCCTTTCTTCAATGCATTTTGATAAGAACTGACATCTTCAAATACTGATTTAATATTTATGAAGAGTGAGATGTCCAGAAGGTGGCACTAGTGAGCAACAGCTGTCACATCCCTGGCTGAGAAAATTGATTATCTTTTCCGAAACAAGAGAGAACTTAATGACTCAGATGTGGCAGATACATGAAGACATCTAAACAAATGAGAGACATTTTTCACAGACTGATAACTTGAAAGTCAGCTGGAGGAGGCTACATCTCCCCTAACCCTATCCTGTCTCCTTGATTCATTGGACCAACATGACTATTTTAAAATGCAATATTGTGGAGATATTTTCTGAGATTTTTGAGAGGGGAGGAAGGCATGAGCATAGACTTAGTCAGGCCAGATTAGATTTCTGGAGTGATGAATGCAGTTTAACTCAATATTGTCAAACATTCAGTCTGATTCCACTTGTGTATGTGTATGTGTGTGTGTTTTGAAGGAAAATGCTGGTCAATGTACCTCCCTATGGGAATTAACCAGTGGGTAAAAACTACAAAGGTGACAGTTATGCATGATTGTGTTAACTATATATTGCAATGTAACACAACTACTCCTAAATTAAGAGGCTTTCAGTTCAGTTCAGTCGCTCAGTTGTGTCCGACTCTTTGTGACCCTATGAACTGCAGCACGCCAGGCTTCTCTGTCCATCGCCAACTCCTGGAGTCCACCCAAACCCATGTCCATTGAGTCGGTGATGCCATCCAACCATCTCATCCTCTGTCATCCCCTTCTCCTCCTGCCCTCAATCTTTCCCAGCATCAGGGTCTTCAAATGAGTCAGCTCGTTGAGTCAGGTGGCCAAAGTATTGGAGTTTCAGCTTCAACATCAGTCCTTCCAATGAATATCCAGGCCTGATCTCCTTTAGGATGGACTAGTTGGATCTCCTTGCAGTCCAAGGGACTCTCAAGAGTCTTCTCCAACACCACAGTTCAAAAGCATCAATTCTTCGGCTCTCAGCTTTCTTTGTAGTCCAACTCTTGTATCCATACATGACTACTGGAAAATAAGAGGCTTTAAAACAGGCTAAATTAAAAAAATAAAAAATAAAACAGGCTAAATATTTATTGTCTGTCACTATTTCTGGAAGTTAGGCTTTTCAGAACAGCATGGTTGGACTGTTCTTGTTTGAAGGCTCCCACAGTAGTCAGATGTCAGCTGGGGCTACAATGATCTGAAGGCTTGACTGAAGGTGGAGGACCCTCCGTCAAAGTAAGTAGCTTCTGTGGCTGGCAAGTTGGAGGGGACTGTTGGTGGAATATCTCAGTCCTTCTCCCTGCAGATCTCTCCATAGGGCTGACTGAATGTCCTTATGATATGATGGCTGGCTTCCAGCAAAGCGAGCCACCAAAAAAACTCCAAAGCTTCAATATAGCTTATCCTTGGAAGTTACATACAGCCATGTTTGCCATATATTAGTTATTACATAGACCAGCACAGAGTCAACATAAGAGGCTAACACAGCATGAATACAAGGAGGTGAATGTTGCTGGGGGCCATTTTGGTCTGGCTACCACAGTCTATTGAGAAAATTTCCTTTTCTTTTAGCAAATAATTGGAATAGAGCATGGTTTCACTGGAATCCTTGTGAATACCTGTCATCAGATTGTGATATTGATTCATGATATTATATGTAGAAGCACTGATGGAAGGAAGGAGTGGACTGTATTTACCCTGTGTGATAATTGTGCTGGAATTTCTATCAGATGGCGGAAGGGAAGACACTCCCCTGTTGTACTGTCACATTAAAAAAGCAAAACTAAATATAAGCAAACAAAATAAAAACTAGAATGTTCCTGGAATGGCTAAAAAAACTTCATCAACTTTTGAGATCAATATGAAAAACCTGTCTTATTTTGAGAAATAACTATTTCCTATCTTAAAAGAGAAAGGAAGAAATGTGTAGTCTGTGAATGTTCAGAAGCATGGCACAAATGATTGCCAAGCAGTTTTCTTCTTTCTGCCAAATGTCTCAGCCATTGAACTGTACTCTTCGAGTTTATTATTATGTTTATTTGAGCTTATGACTATTATAGTATTTTTGAAACTGTCATCTTTTGCTAAATGGAGACATTTGTTTCTCCACGCTGGTTGATTAGTGTTTGGGGCTGGTATCATAATTGATTGACTTATATTCCAGTGTGTACTGACAAACTGGCCTGATCTTGGATGATGTAGATTTGGGAGGGGAGTAGTGAGTAGGTGTCTAGGTGTCAATCCAACATTCCAGCTCCCAGCTCCAAAGTTCTTACTCTAAGTCTTCATTTACTGTCTATTTCAACTTTTTCTGCTCCCTTGGCACCTGCTTGACATCTAGATCAATTTGGTGATCAAAGTCATTCTGACCAAGAAGAATATCTGACCAAAGTAAGTCTTACAAGGGATTCTAGACACTTGTGATTGATTGATGGCTGATCTAGGGCTGTAAAATTATGGCACTGAAAATCATTTCTAATGTGTGAGAACCTTAGAAATGCTTTAAGAGAACTCTGCAAGTTGTATTGATTCATGCATCAGTAGCAAAGCCAAGCATCACAGCATTTCCTTCCTTTCTGGATCTGTACTCTGTTATTAAACACCCACATTTGAAAATATCCTTTGTCTTGTAATCTACTCATGTTTTTGACATTTCACCTGTTGTGACATAGATGAGTGTTGCCATCCTGATGTCTATGTCCTCTTCTTGGAACTCCCAATTTATTCTGGGTACATGGTTGCCTGGAAAAAGACTACATTTGCAAATAGGTATGGTCATATGTTCCAAATAGGAAAAGGAGTACGTCAAGGCTGTATATTGTCACCCTGCTTATTTAACTTATATGCAGAGTACATCACGAGAAACGCTGGGCTGGAGGAAGCACAGCTGGAATCAAGATTGCTGGGAGAAATATCAATAACCTCACATATGCAAATGATACCACCCTTATGGCAGAAAGTGACAAGGAAATAAAAAGCCTCTTGATGAAAGTGAAAGAGGAAAGTGAAAAAGTTGACTTAAAGCTCAACATTCAGAAAACTAAGATCATGGCATCTGGTCCCATCACTTCATGGGAAATAAATGGGGAAAGAGTGGAAACAGTGTCAGACTTTATTTTTTGGGCTCCCAATTCACTGAAGATGGTGACTGCAGCCATGAAATTAAAAAATGTTTACTCCTTGGAAGGAAAGTTATGACCAACCTAGATAGCATATTGAAAAGCAGAGACATTACTTTGCCAACAAAGGTCTGTCTAGTCAAGGCCATGGTTTTTCCAGTGGTCATGTATGGATGTGAAATTTGGAGTGTGAAGAAAGCTGAGCACCAAAGAATTGAAGCTTTTGAACTGTGGTGTTGGAGAAGACTCTTGTGAGTCCCTTGGACTGCAAGGAGGTCCAACCGTTAGTCCATCCTAATGGAGATCAGTCCTGGGCATTCACTGGAAGGACTGATGCTTAAAGTTGAAACTCCAATACTTTGGCCACCTGATGGGAAGAGCTGACTCATTAGAAAAGACCCTGATGCTGGGAAGGATTGAGGGTGAGAGGAGCAGGGGATGATAGAGGATGAGATGGTTGGATGGCATCTCTGACTCAATGGACATGAGTTTGAGTGAACTCCGGGAGTTGGTGATGGACAAGGAGGCCTGGCATGATGCAGTCCATGGGATTGCAAAGAGTTGGACACAACTGAGCAATTGAAGACATTACTTTGCCAACAAAGGTCTGTCTAGTCAAGGCCATGGTTTTTCCAGTGGTCATGTATGGATGTGAAATTTGGAGTGTGAAGAAAGCTGAGCACCAAAGAATTGAAGCTTTTGAACTGTGGTGTTGGAGAAGACTCTTGTGAGTCCCTTGGACTGCAAGGAGGTCCAACCGTTAGTCCATCCTAATGGAGATCAGTCCTGGGCATTCACTGGAAGGACTGATGCTTAAAGTTGAAACTCCAATACTTTGGCCACCTGATGGGAAGAGCTGACTCATTAGAAAAGACCCTGATGCTGGGAAGGATTGAGGGTGAGAGGAGCAGGGGATGATAGAGGATGAGATGGTTGGATGGCATCTCTGACTCAATGGACATGAGTTTGAGTGAACTCCGGGAGTTGGTGATGGACAAGGAGGCCTGGCATGATGCAGTCCATGGGATTGCAAAGAGTTGGACACAACTGAGCAATTGAAGTGAACTGAAACTCTTCTCTCTACTTTCTTCCTATTCTTTAGAACTCACACATGATGGTTAGAAACACCATGTGGACCAAGGATAAGTAATCATGTTGTAGAACTGAAAGCAGTCCAAGTTCCAGGTGATAATGAGGCCACCATATCAGCTTTTGTTTGCCTATGGGAAGGAAAAGTCTATTTGTTGAAAGTAAAATTCTTATTTCTTTTGGTTGAGATCCTCATCGTTGGATCTTTATGAAGTCTTGTATAGGAAAGTGGTACTAATGTGCTTGTAACATATGTCATTTGTAGTCCCTTTATAAACTATGAGGAAACAAGTATGGGACTTTTCATGTGATCGTCAGGGATAAGTTGCTTTAGCAGCATCGTGGAGGAAAATCACAGCACCTCGATGCAGTCCGCTACACAGATAATCCAGAGTTGTCACTTTTGCCAATAAAGCAGCTAATTCTGCTGATTCCCTGTTGGTTCTGGTGCACATTCCTGGGCGATTTATCATGGGACACCTTCTGGTTTTTTCCTGAACCAAAATGAGGAACACTAATTTAAACTTTTACAAGTCATTAGAGTTGTCACATATGTAAGGTCATCAAAAGTTTTTACAGTAGCTAATTTACGGCATTATGATTTAAGTGATTAAATACTAATTTTTCATATTAGAAGACAACAGATAGAAGAAATTCAGGGGTCTTTGTGTGGTCAAATGAGTCCAAACTTTTTGCAGACAAAAGAAGGAAGGAAAATAGACTTGGAAATAAATATGCAAAACATGAAACCTATAATTATTTGACTCATAGGCTTTAATACTCTTCAAATAGAAGCTCGTGTTTAATATGGATGTTTCAATAGTATTACACCTTTTAAAGTGAAATCTTCCATTGTTTGATTAAAGAATTTCATTTGTGTTCACTGTGTCTATTTTCTGTAAGATAATTATGAAATACTATGTATAAGACTGAGTTATGCTCTATGATGGAGTAAGCACAAATGTCTCAAAGAGAGAAAACAGCACGAAAATGTTTTAGTGAGCATGAGATTATCGGTGTGCCGCTGCTGCTGCTAAGTCGCTTCAGTTGTGTCCAACTCTGTGTGACCCCATAGATGGCAGCCCACCAGAATCCGTGGGATTCTCCAGGCGAGAACACTAGAGTGGGTTGCCATTTCCTTCTCCAATGCATGAAAGTGAAAAGTGAAAGTGAAGTATCTCAGTCGTGTCTGACTCTTCACGACCCCATGGACTGCAGCCTACCGGGCTCCTCCCTCCATGGGATTTTCTAGNGAGTGGGTTGCCATTTCCTTCTCCAATGCATGAAAGTGAAAAGTGAAAGTGAAGTATCTCAGTCGTGTCTGACTCTTCACGACCCCATGGACTGCAGCCTACCGGGCTCCTCCCTCCATGGGATTTTCTAGGCAAGAGTACTGGAGTGGGATGCCATTGAAGATATGCCATTATTCACTGAGGACTTGAAGGCAATGTACTGAAATTTTCACAATCATTTTAAAGTGATGTATAGGATATTTCCTGAATCTTTAGGATCATATGTTAGCTTCAACAGATGCTTGGGAAAACGCTATGTTTTGCAAAGTCATGGATATTATTTGATTATGTTTTTATCACTAGACACTGCAGTCTTTTAAAAAAATCTTATTGATGTACAGCTGATTTACAATGTTTTGTTAGTTTCAGCTGTACAGCAAAGTGATTCAGTTATACATATATTCATTCTTTCTCAGATTCTTTTCTCTCATAGGTTATCAAAGAATATTGAGTCTATGTATCTGCTTCTCTCTTATAAATAAGTTCATTTAATTGTATTTTAGATTTCACATGTAAGTAATCATATATTTGTCTTTCTCTCTTTTAAAAAAATTATTTATTTTAATTAGAGGCTAATTACTTTACAATATTGTATTGGTTTTGCCATACATCAACACGAATCGGCCACGGGTGTACACGTGTTCCCCATTCTGAACCTCCTCCCACCTCCCTCCCCATACCATCCCTCTGGGTCATCGCAGTGCACCAGCCCCAAGCATCCTGTATCCTGCATCGAACCTGGACTGGCAATTCATTTATTATATGATGTTATACACGTTTCAGTGCCATTCTCCCAAATCACCCCACCCTCTCCCTCTCCCACAGAGTCCAAAAGACTGCTCTATACATCTGTGTCTCTTCTGCTGNGGGTCATCGCAGTGCACCAGCCCCAAGCATCCTGTATCCTGCATCGAACCTGGACTGGCAATTCATTTATTATATGATGTTATACACGTTTCAGTGCCATTCTCCCAAATCACCCCACCCTCTCCCTCTCCCACAGAGTCCAAAAGACTGCTCTATACATCTGTGTCTCTTCTGCTGTCTCGCATACAGGATTATCGTTACCATCTTTCTAAATTCCATATATATGCATTAGTATACTGTATTGGTGTTTTTCTTTCTGGCTTACTTCACTCTGTATAATTGGCTCCAGTTTCATCCACCTCATTAGAACTGATTCAAATGCATTCTTTTTAATGGCTGAGTAATACTCCATTGTGTATATGTACCACAACTTTCTTATCTGCTGATGGACATCTAGGTTGCATCTTAACTTCACTTAGTATGAGATTATCTAGGTCCATCCATGATGCTGCAAATGACATTATTTCCTTCTTTTTATGACTACGTAATAGTCCATTCCATTCTATTTATATTCCATATAAATATACATATTTACCACATCTTCCTTATCCATTCATCTGTCAATGGACATTTAAGTTGCTTCCATGTCTTGGCTATTGTAAACAGTGCTGCTATGGACATTGTGCATATATCTTTTTTTTTTTTTTTTGTATTTATTTATTTTTTTACATATATCTTTTTGAACTAGAGTTTTCTGTGGATAATATGCTCAGGAGTAGGATTGCTGGATCATATGGCAACCCTATTTTTACTTTTGTAAGGAACCTGTATACTGTTTTCCATAGTGGCTGCACCAATTTATATTCCCACTAACAATATAGGAGGGTTCCCTTTTCTCCACACCCTCCCTAGTGTTTATTATTTGTAAAATTTTTAATGATGGCCATCCTGACTGGTGTGAGGTGAGACTTCATTGTAGTTTTGATCTGCATTTCTCTAATAATTAGCAATGTTGAGCATCTTTTCATGTGCCTATGGACCATCTGTATGTCTTCTTTAAAGAGATGTCTATTTAGGTCTTCTGCCCATTTTTTGATTGAGTTGTTTGTTTGTTTCTTTTTTGCTATTGAGTTGTATGAGCTTTTATAAATTTTGGAAATTAAGCCTTTGTTGGTCTCATTGTTTGTAAAAATAATCTCCCAGTCCATAGGTTGTTTTTTCATTCTGTTTATGTTTTCCTTTTCTATGTAAATTCTTATAAGTTTGATTAGGTTTCACTTGTTTACTTTTGGTTTTATTTCTATTGCCTTGGGAGACTGACCTAAGAAAACATTGTTATGATTTATGTCAGAGAATGTTTTGCCTGTGTTCTCTTCTAGGAGTTTTATGGGAGAAAATTTTCATTGTTTTTCAAATATGTTCTCTGCTTGGCTTACATGATTTTTTAAATACATTTTCAAGAGAGCAGTTGCTTGAGAATGCTGAGGCTAAAGGTAATAATAATGCCAAACACAAGCCAGACATTTTATATGTTTTAAAATAAAATTTATAATGATTAAAGGGCAATTTTCATAGTGCCTATTTTGTTAATAAAAAAACTAAGACACAGATATTTAAGTTAATCAGTTCAGTTCAGTTCAGTCACTCAGTCATGTCCGACTCTTTGAGATTCCATGAACTGCAGCACACCAGGCCTCCCTCTCCATCACCAACTCCGGGACTTCACCCAAACTCATGTCCATCGAGTCGGTGATGTCATCCAGCCATCTTATTCTCTGTCGTCCCCTTTTCCTCCTGCCCCCAATCCCTCCCGGTATCAGGGTCTTTTCCAATGAGTCAACTCTTCGCATGAGGTGGCCAAAGTACTGGAGTTTCAGTTTGAGGATCATTCCTTTCAAGGAACACCCAGGACTGATCTCCTTTAAAATAGACTGGTTGGATCTCCTTGCAGTCCAAGGGACTCTCAAAAGTCTTCTCCAGCACCACAGTTCAAAAATATCAGTTCTTCGGCTCTCAGCTTTCTTAACAGTCCAACTCTCACATCCATACATGATACTGGAAAAACCATAGCCTTGACTAGACAGACCTTTGTTGGCAAAGTAATGTCTCTGCTTTTGAATATGCTATCTAGGTTGGTCATAATTTTCCTTCCAAGGAGTAAGCGTCTTTTAATTTCATGGCTGCAATCACCATTTGTAGTAATTTTGGAGCCCCCCAAAATAAAGTCTGACACAGTTTCCACTGTTTCCCCATCTATTTCCCATGAAGTGATGGGACCAGATGCCATAGAGGGGTTCAGAACAGACCTTCCCAAGATGTTCCACTTGGGCATGAAGATTATTTGTTTTTGGTGTGCTTTTTCTTCTTCTTTTTAATTTTTCAAATGTGAAAGTATGATAACACATTTATAGGAGACTTGGAAAATGCAGAGCAAAGTTACATATAGTTCTGCTAAGTATTACAATTATTTTTTAAGTAGATAAATTAAGATTTTTGGTTAGAGTTTCAAAATCACACTCTCAAAAACCATCAGAATGAATATACAGGAAATTAGAAGAATATAGTAGACCTGAAAAGCCCTATGAGCCAATTCAACACATACAGTTTTCACACAGCAGCAATATACAAATTCTATTCAAGTTCCCATAGACTATAAACCAGGCAATATAGGAATATACCAGGGACATAAAACAAGGTGCAAAAATTTCATTTCTAGAGGTATGGAAATCATAGAGTCTGTTCTCTTATCATTGTGGAATTATATTAGAAATCAATTTCAAAAGATACTAAAAAATAACCCACACATTTTCAAGTACAATGTGACACTCACCAACAGAAATCTTTGACTTAGCTGTCAAAAGCCTCACTAAGGTTGAAAAACTGAAAAACACATAGGGTGATTGCAGAGGTGAAAGCATTTAAATGAGAAATTAATATAAAAATAAGAAAATAATATCAAAGATACTTTAAAAAACCCCATATATTTGGAAATTAAATGTTCACTTTTAAATGATGGGTGTTTGTAAGAAGCCATAAAAAGGGAAATAGGAAAATATTTGTAATAGAGTAAAAATGAAATGAGAATTTATTAGAATTTGTTGCATGCAACTGAAGCTTCTCAAATGCAACTAAATACAATGTGAAATCCTGAATAAGTTATGAAAACAAATAATGGGCACCAGCAGAAAATTTTGTGAAATTTGAACAAAATCTGTACTTTAGTTAATAATACTGTATCACATGTTAAGTTGCCTTTTTTTTTTTTTTGAACAACATAGTATTTCTTTATATGTTCAGAATTGGATTAGTAGTTTCAAGCTTCATTCACTATTTTAGAAATCACTGTAAAAATAAGATAATAAGCTTTCTAGATTTTTAACAATAATAGTAGAAGCCAGAATAAATGGAACTATATCAACATTTTGAGTGAATATAGATTAGAAACCTAGCATTCTATTCATATTGAGTCAAATAGGACCAAAATGTTATAATTTTTATGCATATACAAAAGCTACTCTACTATACTCTATAGAGACTTAAGAAAGAACAATAAAAAATGAGATGGAGAGTTCGGAAAAATAAACTAAATGAACCTCCCAGAATACTGGAAATAAAAGCAAATATAAACAAATGGGATCTAATTAAAATTAAAAGCTTCTGCACAACAAAGGAAACTATAAGCAAGGTGAAAAGACAACCCTCTGAATGGGAGAAAATAATAACAAATGAAGCAACTGACAAACAACTAATCTCAAAAATATACAAGCAACTTATACAGCTCAATTCCAGAAAAATAAACGACCCAATCAAAAAATGGGCCAAAGAACTAAATAGACATTTCTCCAAAGAAGACATACGGATGGCTAACAAACACATGAAAAGATGCTCAACGTCACTCATTATCAGAGAAATGCAAATCAAGACCACAATGAGATACCACTTCACACCAGTCAGAATGGCTGC
>SJYX01000499.1:6944-26729 GCA_006410675.1 Oreotragus oreotragus
TATTATTTTATAGTTTATTGTTATGACCAACCTAGATAGCATATTGAAAAGCAGAGACATTACTTTGCCAATAAAGGTCCGTCTAGTCAAGGCCATGGTTTTTCCTGTGGTCATGTATGGATGTGAGAGTTGGACTGTGAAGAAAGCTGATCGCTAAAGAATTGATGCTCTTGAACTGTGGTGTTGGAGAAGACTCCTGAGAGTCCCTTGAATTGCAAGAGATCCAACCAGTCCATTCTAAAAGAGATCAGTCCTAGGTGTTCTTTGGAAGGAATGATGCTTAAG
This sequence comes from Oreotragus oreotragus, assembly GCA_006410675.1. Lineage (NCBI taxonomy): Eukaryota > Metazoa > Chordata > Mammalia > Artiodactyla > Bovidae > Oreotragus > Oreotragus oreotragus. The sequence goes on from SJYX01000499.1 coordinate 7,230, forward strand.
CTGAAACTCCAGTACTTTGGCCACCTCATGCGAAGAGTTGACTCATTGGAAAAGACCCTGATGCTGGGAAAGATTGAGAGCAGGAGGAGAAGGGGATGACAGAGGATGAGATGGCTGGATGGCATCACTGACTTGATGGACATGAGTCTGAGTGAACCCCGGGAGTTGGTGATGGACAGGGAGGGCTGGTGTGCTGCATTTCATGGGGTTGCAAAGAGTTGGACATGACTGAGAGACTGAACTGAACTGAACTGAATAACCAAGATTCTTTAAAGTTATTTCTTTCTCCCAATGACGAGGACTGAAAACAGTCTTCAAGAGATCATGTTCCTTGATGATTACCAACTCATGAGGATGTGAAGCAGAGGTCTAACCATTTTTTTTTTTTTTCCAATTCTGGAAGTTGATTATTGGACTACTTTTTTGACTCTTTGCAGTAGACATATTCTGTAGCCGAAGCTACATACAATAAGGATAATAATTAGCCACTGGATCACAGATCTGTCTATGGTTAATGTTCTTGTGGGATATGGTAAAAATCATGATATTGTCATCAGAAGGTGGGGTCCAGCTGCTCACCGCTCAAAAGCCAATAAACTGGCCAGCCTGGTGGAAAGGAAAGTTTGCTTTATTTCAGATGCTGGCAACTGAGGGGGAGGGGGGACGTCTGTCCAAAGACTGACTCCTCCACTGATAAGCAGGGGGTGGGAGCTATTATTGGCTGAGGGAGGGGGCTACGTGAAGAAACAGCAGTCAGCTCTGACGATCATCTTCAGATTTGTCATCAGTGGTCTGACCAGCATCGTCTTTGTTGTTTTAGGTATAGTTAATCTTCAGTTCCAGGGTCGGTGTGTTCCCATTTATTTGAGGCCAATTCTCAGAACTGTGGCAGTTTATGTCATGGCTACAGTGTGGTCATCATGTAGTTAACTTCTTAATCCACTGAGGATTTCAGTATCTATGAGACAGCTCCCAGAATATGGCACAAAATGTTATCTATAGCCCTTGAGAAGAAGCTAAATGTCCTTGACTATGCTTAATGACTACATTATTTGGTCTCCTTTGTTTTCCTTTGTTTCTGCATGTTCTCGTTTCTCTGATTAAACTTATTCTTTGAGTAAAGTTTTTCAGAGACAAGGCAGGCAGAGGACATGAGGGGAAGAACTATAGGTTCCTACTCTGTTTCAAAATGTTGCTATAAAACACCCGCTGAGCCCCTGAATGACTTTAGTCAGGTCATCAATGCTGGGCAGTCATGTTTGAGACTTTGCAAATGACATGGTAAATCAAACGCTCACACATGCATTGTTGTTGTTCACTTGCTAAGGTGTGTCTGACTCTACTCCATGAACTACAACAGCACACCAGGCTTCCCTGTCCTTCACTGTCTCCCTGAGCTTGCTCAAACTCCTGTCCATTAAGTCGATGACGTCATCCAACCATCTCATCCTCTGTTGTCTCTTTCTCCATCTGTCTTCAATCTTTCTCAGCATCAGGGTTTTTTCCAATGAGTTGGCTCTTTGCATCAAGTGACCAAAGTATTGAAGCTTCAGCTCCAGCATCAGGCCTTCCATTGAATATTCAGGGTTGATTTCCTTTAGGATTGACTGGTTTGTTCTTGCTGTCCAAGTGGCTCATAAGAGTCTTCTCCTGCACCGTAATTTGAAAGCATCAATTCTTTGGTGCTCAGCCTTCTTCATGGTCCAGCTCTCACATCAGCACATGACACACATGGATGCACACTCCCAGATTAAAATTTTGTTCCTGATTCCTTTGAAAAGGAAGAGCGGAAGCCACTGCCCTCCCATCCTAATGTGTTTAAATGGGAATTAGTGGTGTTTTTTTTTTTTTTTTGGCTAGGAAACCTCTGGATTTAAGCTTCCTTTCTCTAGAGGACACAGCATGTTTATATATGCAATCTATGGGATTTTAAAAATACTTTTTGTTTGCATGTCTGTTCATATTATTGTCATTTTAGCTTCTCTCAAATTCTTCCCTCAAAAATGACCTTTTCTGATGCCAATAATCACCTGCTGGCAGTTAGATTATATCTATTTTACTCAGTAATACCTGCAAAGTCATGATCTGGCCATTTCCTTCTTTTTTTGAGATTATTCTATGCTGTCCTGCTTGAGATCTGATTACACAGATCTTTCAGATACTTTCTCATCTCAGGAAGTTTGCATGCACTTTAGACTTAACTATAGCATCCTTGCACACTTCTCTTCTGCCTGGCTAGCTCTTTTCTTTTTTTCTTTTAAATATTTGTTTATCATGTGTTTGGTTGTGCCAGGTATTAATTGTGGCATACAGAATTTGAATCTTTGTTGCAGCAGACAGGATCTTTAGTTTTGGCAAGTAGGGTCTAGTTTCCTGACTAGGGATTGAACCCGGGGCCCCTGATGGAAGTGTGGAATCTTAGCCCCTGGCCACCAGGGAAGTCCCTTGTCTGCCTAGATTTTTCTCAGCTCTACAGAATTTCAATCTTTGTTGCGGCAGACAGGATCTTTAGTTTTGGCAAGTAGGGTCTAGTTTCCTGACTAGGGATTGAACCCGGGGCCCCTGATGGAAGTGTGGAATCTTAGCCCCTGGCCACCAGGGAAGTCCCTTGTCTGCCTAGATTTTTCTCAGCTCTTAGGTCTCTACTTTAGTGTCATTTCCTTGAGGAAGCTTCTCTTTTTTTTCTTCAAGTTTTTTTTTTTTTCTTCAATTCAGTTCAGTCGCTCAGTCTTGTCCTACTCTTTGTGACCCCATGAATTGCAGCACGCCAGGCTTCCCTGTCCATCACCAACTCTCAGTGTTCACTCAAACTCATGTCCATATAGTCAGTGAGTCCAGTCACCTTATTCTCTGTTGTCCCCTTCTCCTCCTTCCCCCCAATCCCTCCCAGAATCAGAGTCTTCTCCAATGAGTCAACTCTTCGCATGAGGTGGCCAAAGGACTGGAGTTTCAGCTTTATCATCATTCCTTCCAAAGAAATCCCAGGGCTGATCTCCTTTAGAATGGACGGGCTGGATCTCGTTGTTGTCCAAGGGACTCTCAAGAGTCTTCTCCAACACCACAGTTCAAAAGCATTAATTCTTCGGCACTCAGCTTTCTTTATAGTCCAGTTCTCACATCCATACATGACCACTGGAAAAACCATAGCCTTGACTAGACGGACCTTTGTTGGCAAAGTAATGTCTCTGCTTTTGAATATGCTATGTAGGTTGGTNCACAGCATGTTTATATATGCAATCTATGGGATTTTAAAAATACTTTTTGTTTGCATGTCTGTTCATATTATTGTCATTTTAGCTTCTCTCAAATTCTTCCCTCAAAAATGACCTTTTCTGATGCCAATAATCACCTGCTGGCAGTTAGATTATATCTATTTTACTCAGTAATACCTGCAAAGTCATGATCTGGCCATTTCCTTCTTTTTTTGAGATTATTCTATGCTGTCCTGCTTGAGATCTGATTACACAGATCTTTCAGATACTTTCTCATCTCAGGAAGTTTGCATGCACTTTAGACTTAACTATAGCATCCTTGCACACTTCTCTTCTGCCTGGCTAGCTCTTTTCTTTTTTTCTTTTAAATATTTGTTTATCATGTGTTTGGTTGTGCCAGGTATTAATTGTGGCATACAGAATTTGAATCTTTGTTGCAGCAGACAGGATCTTTAGTTTTGGCAAGTAGGGTCTAGTTTCCTGACTAGGGATTGAACCCGGGGCCCCTGATGGAAGTGTGGAATCTTAGCCCCTGGCCACCAGGGAAGTCCCTTGTCTGCCTAGATTTTTCTCAACTCTTAGGTCTCTACTTTAGTGTCATTTCCTTGAGGAAGCTTCTCTTTTTTTTCTTCAAGTTTTTTTTTTTTTCTTCAATTCAGTTCAGTCGCTCAGTCTTGTCCTACTCTTTGTGACCCCATGAATTGCAGCACGCCAGGCTTCCCTGTCCATCACCAACTCTCAGTGTTCACTCAAACTCATGTCCATATAGTCAGTGAGTCCAGTCACCTTATTCTCTGTTGTCCCCTTCTCCTCCTTCCCCCCAATCCCTCCCAGAATCAGAGTCTTCTCCAATGAGTCAACTCTTCGCATGAGGTGGCCAAAGGACTGGAGTTTCAGCTTTATCATCATTCCTTCCAAAGAAATCCCAGGGCTGATCTCCTTTAGAATGGACGGGCTGGATCTCGTTGTTGTCCAAGGGACTCTCAAGAGTCTTCTCCAACACCACAGTTCAAAAGCATTAATTCTTCGGCACTCAGCTTTCTTTATAGTCCAGTTCTCACATCCATACATGACCACTGGAAAAACCATAGCCTTGACTAGACGGACCTTTGTTGGCAAAGTAATGTCTCTGCTTTTGAATATGCTATGTAGGTTGGTCATAACTTTCAAGGAGTAAGCGTCTTTTAATTTTTAATTGGAGGCTAATTACTTTACAATATTGTGGTGGTTTTTGCCATACATTGACATGAATCAGCCATTGGTGTACATGTTTTCCCATCCTGAACCCCCCTCCCACCTCCCTCCGCATCCCATCCCTCAGGGTCATCCCAGTGCACCAGCCCTGAGCCCCCTGTCTCGTGCATCGAACCTGGACTGGAGATCTGTTTCACATATGATAATATACAGGTTTCAATGCTATTCTCTCAGATCATCGCACCCCTGCCTTCTCCCACAGGGTCCAAAGAGGAAGCTTTTCTTGAGCTCCCCACTCCTCCCTGACTAGGTTTCCTTTCTTGTATAGATAATCTTACCCCAGAACAACCCAAACTGTCCTTTTATAGCTTTTGTGCATAATCACTTGTTTCAGCTGCGTCCAACTCTTTGTGACTCTGTAGCCCTTATGTCTCCTGCATTTGCTGGCATGTTCTTTACCACTAGGTGCCACCAGGGAAGCCCATATAGCTCTTACCATCTATTAACTGAATTCCCTATTTAATGTCTGTCTTTTATATTGACTGTACTGTCTTGGAGGGAAGAGAGTGTTGCTACCAGCACCTACCAATCCCAAGGACATAGTAGATCCTCAACAAATAGTTATTCAATAAATGAATGCTGTCTATGTCTAAAATTAATTAAAAGAAAATGGCAACCCACTCCAGTATTCTTGCCTGGAGAATCCCATGGACAGAGGAGCCTGGCAAGCTAGAGTCNTATTGACTGTACTGTCTTGGAGGGAAGAGAGTGTTGCTACCAGCACCTACCAATCCCAAGGACATAGTAGATCCTCAACAAATAGTTATTCAATAAATGAATGCTGTCTATGTCTAAAATTAATTAAAAGAAAATGGCAACCCACTCCAGTATTCTTGCCTGGAGAATCCCATGGACAGAGGAGCCTGGCAAGCTAGAGTCCATGGGGTCACAAGAGTCAGACATGACTTAGCTACTAAACCACCAACAATTGTGACTGGGGTATAGTTCTTTAGATTTCGAAAGTCATATTCTTTGCCTTGCACCTGCCTGTTACCTGGCAATGACGTCTATCTTAGTGGGAACAAAAAATAGTTTGCCATTATTGTTCAAAATGATGTTATATGAAGCAGGTACCAAGTGAGTATAAGGAAACAGGCAGGAAAGAAAGAAATCAAAATGTTACGAAAGTAAAAGCATGCAAGACTATTGTTAGGGGTGAACCAGATAGTTAACGAGAAGGAAATGAGAAAATTACTAAAAGCGGCCACAGTCCAATTGGCATTTCCAGATCAGGCCCTTGGGCCAGAATTGTGCGGCTTTGGTGGAAAGGCCATTGTAATATATTCAAAGTTCCTGTTATAGGCTTAGTCAAGTCACATGATCTCTTTGTCCTCAGTTTCCAATTTTGCATTAAATTACATAAGCTCTGAAATCCCCATCTAGAGACTTAGAATTTATAGTCTGAATGGTATTGCAACTCACAGAGAAATAAATTTCAACACTCTAACCAACGGCACCTCACTCCAGTACTCTTGCCTGGAAAATCCAATGGACGGAGTAGCCTGGTGGGCTGCAGTCCATGGGGTCGCTAAGAGTTGGACACTACTGAGTGACTTCACTTTCACTTTTCACTTTCATGCACTGGAGAAGGAAATGGCAACCCAATCCAGTGTTCTTGCCTGGAGAATCTCAGGGATGGCGGAGCCTGGTGGGCTGCCGTCTATGGGGTCACACAGAGTTGGACATGACTGAAATGACTTAGCAGCAACTACAGCTATCTAGGAGTATAGAGCCTGAGAACTGCTTCTTTTCATAAATACCCATGGTTTCCTGATCTATCCCCTTCCTCATTATGAATGTCATGGCCAGGAGGTCACTTAATCCTATTTGGACCAGTGGTGTCCAAATCTGCCAGTACCTGTACTTAGGGGTTATTTAGCTTATCTAAAAGCAAATCCCTGGGATTTAGTTATGAATAATCTGATTGAGAATGTCTGATATGGGTCTCAGGAATCATAACATTTATTGCATTTCTCTTATGACTCTAAGCCAACTATCTTAGGGGTCATCATTTGAGAAATACTGGCTTTTTTTTTTTTTTTTACCTTTGGTAACTCTGTATTATCAAAGAGTATTTGAATGAATTTAACTCTATACTTATAAGGGCGGAATTGAGGTCAACAGTAAAAGTGCATTGGATTACATCTAGAAAGTATCCCTATTCAATCGGTCAGAAGAGGAGGACTAATTTCTGACTTTGCTGTTTCGGTAGTAATGAGCCTGGGTGGCACTGAAGAAATTAATATTGAAACCACTTACGCATGAGATATTCAATACAAGTGAAGGCTTTAACTAAGTCATCCTGTCTTATTCCTAACTTGAGGTTCATCTAGCTTCTCCGACTACCCTCTTTCCCACTCCTCATTTGTCTGTGACGTTTGTGGATGAGTTTGTCTTTATTCTTGTTATTAAATAGTAACCACATTTGCCCCAGACATAACTGTGTTTTACTGGTGGGTGATGTGATTGCCTGTATATTAATATAATTGTTAAAGTGCTTTAGAATACTTCTGGAGAAATGCATCTATATAAATGGAAGCCACTGTCATTGTGCTTAAATTGGAATTTCAAGTTTGAGGGTTTGGGATGGAATCTGCTGCTGATTGCAGAGGAATCACCATTTGTGTCATCAGTGAATTAACTCACTCAAGTTAAGGCCCTAATTCTGAACATTGCTTTCTTAAGTATGGAAATAGCCAACAAGTGGTAAAGGTAGGTAGGCAGGGGCCCATATGCAGACAGATGATAAAATAGAAGATGGAGTTACAGTAAGGTGACTTGTGATGCCAAGCGTAATCATACAAAGACTTCAATAGGTCAGCTAGAGTTATATTATCATCTTCTCTAGAGGCATGAAAACAAATCCTAAACTGGATTGCTCAGAACTGCTGAGTAGAAAATTCAAGATCTCCACCTTTTTTCAAAAGGAGCACATTTTTTTCTATTCTTGGACTGTTCAGCCAAAGACTTCCTCACAGCTGCTGCTAGCCCCCTGCAATGAGTGCAAACTCCTCTTTCACTATTCTTTCTTATCCAACCCTGCCATTCTTCTTGTTATGAGTTGAATCTGTGAGGTGTGGCCGCTTCTTGGAGGACTTGCTCTCTTCTCTACTTAAAACCTCTTTCCCAAGGTAGGGGAGATCACTTCAATTCTGCCTTCAAATCCTGGACCAGTTGCCATGAGACCTCCTCCTGACTAATCATTTAAAATGCACTCCCATTGCCCACTCTAGCATCCCTCAAGCACCTTCTTCACTTATTTGATCTTCATAGCATTTATCACTATTTGATATAATATAACCATTATTTATTTATTACCAGTAACCATTAAAGTTTAATCAGATTGGGGGGAAAAAAAAAACTTTCTCTAAAACTGTCATTCAGTACAGTACATGACAGAGTTAAGTTTTATTAAACCTTAACAGTATAAGCAATTTCTATTTACCAAAGTATTTTAGAGTTAAAAAAAATTTATAAAAAAGCTATCTTACTCATTTTATGAATCTAATGTAACATATATGGAAATTAGGCAATAGCATACAAATTAAATTATAACAGTACCTATTTATTGATTTATTGTCAGTTTTCTCCCTGAAGCATAAGAGCAGGGATTTGGGCCTGTGTTTGTTCACTCTTATATGTTAAATATTTAGAACCATTCCTGATGGCAGTCACTCAGTAAATTTGCTGAGTGGATGGATGCATGACTGATGAATCAGCCAATATGCTAAACCAAATTTCATGCAAGTAATTGACAGGAACTTATGAGAAACGAGAGATAAGAATCGACTTAATTGACCTTAACTTTAATTGAATTTGCATTTTAACTTAAAGATACTTATATTCAGATGGTACTCCTTTACTGTCTTGTAAAATCCTAGGAAAAGCTGCTTTTAGGCTTAGCTACCTTGGCCTCAAGGTATCAATTGGGTCTTCCACAAGTCTGAAATTACCTATATTAAAGAAAAACTGAGTAGGAAGTGTTTTTTATTCATTCCAAAAAATTAATAATTTTCCACTTTGTATCAAGTTTGGGGACAGTCTATAAGAATACAATGGAATCTAGGTATGCACATAAAGTCCCTGCTATTGTGACTTTATCTTTTAGTTGTATGCCATACTGTGCTAAGTCGTCACTCATGTCCAACTCTTTGTGACCCTATGCATTTTAGCCCACCAGGCTCCTCTGTCCATGGGATTCTCCAGGAAAGACTACTGGAGTGGGTTGCCATGCTCTTCTCCAGGGGATCTTCCCAACCCAGGGATTAGACCTGCAGCTCTTAACATCTCCTGCACTGGCAGGCAAGCCCCTTATCACTAGCACCACCTGGAAAGCCATTTTTCCCCATTTCACTGGGGTTTAATTGTCCAATATTATTCTCTTTAGTTGAATAAGAGTGACAATTAAACACCAGTAAATTGTGTAAATTCTAGGGTACTCTCCTGGTACATAAAATGAAGAAGGTAGAAGGCAGAGATCCTTCTTAAACTAAAACCGGTGTGTGAATTAAGAGCTGGACAGACGGGGGGGAGAAAGAGGGTGTTGTCAGAATAAGAGCATGTGAGACGGTGATTGTTATATATTCAGGAGCCTGAGAGACGAATAAAATTGTGAGAGTTTCAAGTGAGATGAGAAGACAAAGTGGCAAGACAGGTAGCTGCAGAATGAAGGCATTAGAATTACGCTGAAGTGTTTGGACTTTATCCCAAGAGCAGTATGAAGCTGTGATAGTCCTTAATGCTTTCATAAATACTCTGCTTCTCCTTTCTTCAGCATTTGGAAAGCCTGTACTTCTCTACCCTCTTTCATGTTAGGGATGACCACTAGCCAATTAAATGTGAGTGGAGGTGCCGTGCCTCACATCCAGGCAGAAGTCTTACTTTTAAGTACTTACAATCCTTCCTTCTGGTACACTGATCCAGTAATCCCTGAAGTTCCATCAGCCTGGATCCTTGAGCTGACCCACATAAGACAGGCAAAGTGCATTCAAAAGAATATATTATTTGGTTAAACCACTGATATTGAGGAGCTGTTTGTTCCTACAAAATCATCTGGACTCTTGGGAATGACAAAATAAGTTTTTGAAAGATGACTTTTGCGTCAGTAAGAACATTGTATGGATTAAGAAAAAACAGAGGCCTGGAGACCAGTTTTGAAGCTATTGTAGTAATTTAAGTAAGAGAAGTTACAGGAATCACACGTATTTTACAAATATCAAATGGAAGATTGGTGGCTAGCAGCAGGATCTCAGGTACCACAGTGGGACTAGAAATAAAAATGGGCAGATTCAAAATGTATCTGGGCAGTCAAATCAATGAAATTTGATAAGATATGAGTGTGAAAGAAGAATGACATTAATGAGATTCTCAAGTGTCTGGCTTGTATAACTGCATGAACTCAGCAGTATAAAGAACCTTGAAGAGAGAATATAGTCTCTGGGAGATAGATAGTTCAGTTCAGATACGCTGGATTTGAAATGCCTATCCAAAATTCAGGTCTAAGTGTAGGTAGGGAACTGTTTAAAATTGGAGCTCTAGAGAGGGCGGTCTAAGCCCAGATCTTTGAAGCATTGTGATAAACATAATAATTTATTGTTGTAGATGGAATCACCCTGCGCATGTGTATTCTATGACAGAATTCAATTGAGTATATCAGAGAACAGCCTTTGGTTTAAAAAAAAAAAAAATTGGATTTGAAATGCCTATCCAAAATTCAGGTCTAAGTGTAGGTAGGGAACTGTTTAAAATTGGAGCTCTAGAGAGGGCGGTCTAAGCCCAGATCTTTGAAGCATTGTGATAAACATAATAATTTATTGTTGTAGATGGAATCACCCTGCGCATGTGTATTCTATGACAGAATTCAATTGAGTATATCAGAGAACAGCCTTTGGTTTAAAAAAAAAAAAAAACCATTATGACAGAAAACTGTACGATGCAATTTTGAAAAAAAAAAAAATTACCCAAACTGAGTTTGCTTCCAGACAACCACCCTGAATTGGAACGTCTGGAACAATAAAAACGATACCTACACTTTGATTGATTTATTATTTTTCTTATACCAGTAACTAGGCCAGTAATAAGAGAAATTATACATTCAATCTCCAGGGATAAAAGAAACTTAATGATCTACTACTTTTAATCTCTGTGACTTCTATAAGAGAATGTATTTGCATTTGCATTTTATTCTGTTACATGAATCAGTAGCCAGGAAATAAAGCCTAGAATTTTAACTGGAGATAAACTATTATTCCAATTTAATTATTTTGAAGGGACCTTAAGAGTGATAAGCTTATCCATATTGCAAAGCTCATTCACAAACTGCTTGATAAGCTCAGTCCACAAAACGAGCTCAATTATGTTGTTACTGTTATAATAAGTTTATTTGCCTGTTCTTTCAGAATCACTGCATCTGTGTGTACGTGTGTGTGTGCACACGCATGCACGCATGCACCATAAGCAGAGCGTAATAGTCAGTTTGATTTTCTTTCATTTGTTGTTGTTCAGTCACTAAGTCATGTGAACCATGGACTGTGGCATGACAGGCTTCCCTGTCCTTCACTATCTCCCGGAGTTTGTTCAAACTCATGTTCACTGAGTCAGTGATGCCATCCAACCATCTTATCCTCTGTTGCCCCCTTCTCCTCTTGTCTTCAGTCCTTCCCAGCATCAGGGGCTTTACCAATAAGTTGGCTTTTTGTATCAGGTGGTCAAAGTATCGGAGCTTCAACTTCAGCATCAGTCCTTCCAATGAATATTCAGGGTAGATTTACTATAGGATTGACTGCTTTAATCTCCTTGCTGTCCCAGGGATTCTCAAGTCTTCTCCAACACCACAGTTCAAAAGCATCAAATTTTTGGTGCTCAGCCTACTTTATAGTCCAACTCTCATATCCATACATGACTACTGGAAAAACCATAGCTTTGACTAGATGGATCTTTGTTAGCAAAATGATGTAGAATAAATATTGACATGATGGATAGGTGTCTTAGAATTTAAAAGTAAATGCTAAGTTATCATAACACGTAGTTTACATACATTTGGGCATGCAAAAAGTTGGCTTAAAGCTCAACATTCAGAAAACTAAGATCATGGCATCCGGTCCCATCACTTCATGGCAAATAGATGGGGAAACAGTGGGAAAAGTGGCTGACTTTATTTTTTGGGGCTCCAAAATGACTGCAGGTGGTGATTGCAGCCATGAAATTGAAAGAATTATTCCTTGGAAGGAAAGTTATGACCAACCTAGAGAACATATTCAAAAGCAAAGACTACTTTGCCAACAAAGGTCCATCTAGTTAATGCTATGGTTTTTCCAGTGGTCTGTATGGATGTGAGAGTTGGACTATAAAGAAAGCTGAGCACCAAAGAATTGATGCTTTTGAACTGTGGTGTTGGAGAAGACTCTTGAGAGTCCCTTGGACTGCAAGGAGATCCAACCATTCCATCCTAAAGGAGATCAGTCCTGGGTGTTCATTGGAAGGACTGATTTTGAGGCTGAAACTCCAATACTTTGGACCCCTGATGCGAAGAGCTGACTCATTTGAAAAGACCCTGATGCTGGAAAAGATTGAGGGCAGGAGAGAAGGGGATGACAGAGGATGAGTTGGCTGGATGGCATCACTGACTCAATGGACATGGGTTTGGGTGGACTCCAGGAGTTGGTGATGGACAGGGAGGCCTGGCATGCTGCGATTCATGGGGTTGCACAGAGTTGGACACAGCTGAGTGACTGAACTGAACTGGGCATGCAAAAGGAAGATTTACCTTAGAACTTATGAATTTAAAAAACTGGGCATTTTCTGAGAGTGGACCTTCCTTATATTGTTTGTTTATGTCGTTATTGCTCATTTCTTGAGACTATGGAAAAGTCTTCTGGCAAGGATATCAAATAAACATTCATCATTAGACCATGTACTGAAGTTCAAGGACACTGATTTTATCCTAAGAAAGCAAGATGTTCTTTGCTACAAAGTAATTTTCAACTTGGGTTTTCAAGGGTGAGTGTGAGTTAGGTGGCATAATCATTTCCAATAGAAATTTCAGGTAAAATGTAAAATGTTGCAAAAGGTCTGAAGTAAATTAGGTCTTCTGGACCTAAGTCAGTATTTCAGCCTTAATCGCTATTTATAAAATGAAGAGTTGAAAGAAACAATTTCTAGGCCCCACCCTTCAGCTTCTATATCATGCAATTTTATGATTTTACTTTCTTGAACAGTCTTAATTCCCTTGCACTGTGACATACAGTAATAGAAACGATTGCTATATTGAATCAGACACTTTTCAGTCCATTATCTTGTCTGAGGTTCAAGGAATGTAATATTATGTAAAGAAAAAGAAAACAAGAGAATTAGTTGTTACATAAGCATGAAACTTATATCCTAGTTAGAGGAGACGAGTTTCAATGAGATAAACACAGAAATAATCCATGGATGAAAAACAAGTGAGATAAGAGCTGGAAAAGAATAAAGAAACCCTGCAGGGATGATGTGAGCACACAACAGGAAGAATCTGACATCCTTGACACAGATAACCCAGGAATGGATGTGCTGGGCCCTGAGCCTTGGCAGGAAGGGCCTCTCTGGAGAAGTGACCTTTGGAGGAAGAAGATGAGGTTGAGCCTTCTCAGAGTGACTTTGTGACTCTGGTCAGTCCTGGGGAAACAGCAACTTCCTTCAGGAGCATATACCCTTGTGTTATATAAGTGTCGCAAATGCAAATAACATGTTTTATGGATTTGCTAGAGTTGTACATACAACTCAAGATATGGTAGAAATTTTATTTTGGATATTATGAATATTGATTTGATAGCAATCAGACCTTTTTTGACTAAGAACATGAATGAAGAATTGCTTTTGCTGTAGCCTGGCACACTGAGCATTTCTCTCAATTATGCTTCCAGATGGCAAGTCAGGGGCAGAGCACAAGGTTCCCAGTCCTTTGTTCAGCCCAGGCTGATCGCAGAATGATTGCCCTTGTTTTCATCTTGTTTCTGTTGCTGCTGTTTCAACATCTGTCTTCTGCCTCTGTCTGTGTGGCCGGTCTGGATGAGTTTTAGGAAGTCAAAGGGCAGCTTGTTGTACCTCAAGAGAGTGCTGGCCAGAATTGAACATAATGGGGTGCCTAGGAACTGGGCCGGGGAAGGCAATGGCACCCCACCCCAGTACTCTTGCCTGGAAAATCCAATGGACGGAGTAGCCTGGTGGGCTGCAGTCCATGGGGTCGCTAACAGTCAGACAGACTGAGCGACTTCACTTTCACTTTTCTCTTTCATGCATTGGAGAAGGAAATGGCAACCCACTCCAGTATTCTTACCTGGAGAATCCCAGGGATGGGGGAGCCTGGTGGGCTGCCGTCTATGGGGTCACACAGAGTCGGACACGACTGAAGTGACTTAGCAGCAGGAACTGGGCTGGGACTTATTCAGTGCTTTTTGTAGTGATGCAAATGAGAACGGGGTGGGGTGGAGGAGAGGAGGTGGCCCTGGTGATAAAATATCTGCTTGCCAATGCAGGAGTTGCTGGAGACACAGGTTTGATCCCTGGGTGAGGAGGATCTTCTGGGCTAGGAAATGGCAGCCCACTCCAGTATTCTTGCCTGGAAAATCCCGTGGACAGAGGAGCCTGGTGGGCTACAGTCCATGGGGCCAGAGAGAGTCCGACGCAACTGAGTAAACACACACACACACAAATGAGAATGGAAACGCAGTACATGGGTGGCCTTTCAATCTGCCTGTGATCATCAAGACTAGAAATATCTAGACTAGCTGCTGCTGCTGCTGCTAAGTCACTTCAGTCGTGTCCCACTCTGTGCAACCCCAGAGACGGCAGCCCACCAGGCTCGCCCCATCCCTGGGATTCTCCAGGCAAGAGTACGGGAGTGGGCTGTCATTTCCTACCCCAGCAGATCTAGACTAGATCAACCAATAATTGTAATGAAGTAAACCCACCCACTTGTGTTTTAATAAAAACTATTTTCTTGATTTCATTTAGAATTAATTATTATGTGGGTCTTGACTTTCTTGTAGATCCTTCAAATTAAAATATCCAATGTATAAATGGATTTGGAAATCAAACCAGAAGCTGAGATTTTCTATCAGCTAAGAATTTGGGAAAATATGTGATATTTGAAGCTATAAGAATGATTGAGATCCCCCAGATAAAGTGTATTCATTATAAGAAACAATCTGAATTTTGGGTAGGTGTATCTATTTCACATGGGACAGAATTGCTTCATTTTAAATTAAGAAAAACATGTTTCCTGTCTATTTATGAATGAACTGAGAAAATGCTCTCATGTCTATTCTAGTGATTTCTTTTTCATCAAATATCTAATCATTATTTTCCTGTACTCATTTTAAGATAGAATTGAAAGGAAGACATTGAAATCTGTAGTAGTTACTTTTGTCACATAAAAAGTAATAAAAGTATTATTCAATTGCTGTCTGAGCCTCTGTGGCAATGATCACGTACTGTTGATTGCTGTGATTTCAGTGCTTTCAGTGTTGAAGGGAATTTACTTTTAATTTAAAAAATCATGCCAAAATTTTTTTCAACATTGATATATAATGGACCAAACTGAATTATGGTAAATAAAATATTGTACAGCTAAGTGTTCTAACTAGAGAGTATGCCTCAAATTCTCTTACAATGTACTCTCTTAATGTTTGCTTTTATTCTGTATTTCTGGGCAGTTATGGATTTGCCCTGTGGGGCAGATATGTTACTGAGTGATAGAATTATAGCAAACTCTCTGGTATTTTAAAATACCGGTGGGCTCCTCTGAATTGGTGTGCAAATACACGTGAATGAGCTAAGTGGCTTCACTGGTGTCTCAGTGCTAAAGAATTTTCGAGCACTACAGGAGACGTGGGAGACATGGATTTGATGCCTAAGTTGGGAAGGTGCCCTGGAGGAGGAAATGGCAATCCACTCCAGTATTTTTGATCCCAAGGACAGAGGAGCCTGGCAGGATATAGTCCATGAGATTGAAGAGTTGGACAAGACTGAGTGAGCTGAATGACCGAGCACATACTTATGCACAGACTAAATGAACTAGTCACGAGATGGAACTCTTTGAAGAAAAGCCAGACTCAGCAATGATCTAGGCTGTGTTTTAATTTAAAACTCTTCTTGCTGATTTCTTGCCTTCAATGCTGGAAAGAAGTTAAGACATTAAAGCGTAATGGTGTTAGGGATATATGGAAAATTTTTATTCATCTGGAGATGTTATAAGAATATTTATAAGCATGGATTAGAAAACTTTTGAGAAAAGTTTTTTAAAGGAAATCTAGATTTGATTTAACTTTTATTCTTATACTCTGTGTAACTCTGGGCAAATTGATATCTCAGAGTTCCTTATTTGTAAACTAGAGGTAATAAAACTACTTCTTAATATCCTCATGAAGACAAGTGATCATGTATGTGAAGTACCAGGCTAGAGCACTTTTACATGGAACAAATATGTCAGGGTTACACATGCTCCAACAGTGCTCTGGGATTTGTAGTGAAGGAGGTAATTTAAGTTTTATGATAGCTATTGACTTTTTGGCCTAAACTGAGATTTCCATGCTGTAGACAACTGCCAGAAGACATTTCTGCCAATGGTTTCACCATGAACTACCTCTACTGAACAGTAGCCAATGGAAAATGAATCCTAGTGATTTTCTTAGGCATTTCCATTCAGAAACTAAACAACTTAGATGGGTAATCAAGTATCCCCTCAGTCTTCTAAACATGTTAAATTTGAATTCATGTAAAGCAGAGACATTACTTTGCCAACAAAGGTCCGCCTAGTCAAGGCTATGGTTTTTCCTGTGGTCATGTATGGATGTGAGAATTGGACTGTGAAGAAAGCTGAGCACCGAAGAATCGATGCTTTTGAACTGTGGTGTTGGAGAAAACTCTTGAGGGNCATTACTTTGCCAACAAAGGTCCGCCTAGTCAAGGCTATGGTTTTTCCTGTGGTCATGTATGGATGTGAGAATTGGACTGTGAAGAAAGCTGAGCACCAAAGAATCGATGCTTTTGAACTGTGGTGTTGGAGAAAACTCTTGAGGGTCCCTTGGACTGCAAGGAGATCCAACCAGTCCATTCTGAAGGAGATCAACCCTGGGATTTCTTTGGAAGGAATGATGCTGAAGCTGAAACTCCAGTACTTGGGCCACTTCTTGCGAAGAGTTGACTCATTGGAAAAGACTCTGATGCTGGGAGGGATGGGGGGCAGGAGGAGAAGGGGACAACAGAGGATGAGATGGCTGGATGGCATCACTGACTCGATGGACGTGAGTCTGAGTGAACTCCAGGAGTTGGTGATGGACAGGGAGTCCTGGCGTGCTTCAATTCATGGGGATGCAAAGAGTTGGACATGACTGAGCCACTGAACTGAACTGAATTGAACTTCTGGATTAAATAGCAGCCAATTACAAGGGTCATCATACTTGCACTTTACATTAGTCACTTGGCTGATGATGGTTCCCAAAGTCAAAGTTATGATGAAGTTGATATTGGAGATTGGAAATAATTTTCAAATGTCAATTTTCCTCTTATAGCAAACTGAGAGTGTCTAATGCATAAATTCAGCCACAAGTACTTACAGATGGAGAAAGGTAGTTTAACTTAATGGTGGAGAGCTTAGACTTTGGAAGCAGGCATCTTGGGTTAATTCTAGATTTTACTGTTCGTCAGATACGATAAGTTGTTAGTCAAGTTACTTAAACTCTTAGTGCTTTTGACATTTTTTAAAGATAAAATGGCGTAGATTAAATTAGCTAAACCTGATCTCTGTGTCAGGAAGATTCCCTGGAGTAGGAAATAGCAACCCACTCCAGTCAGAGGATGAGATCTTTGGAAGGTATCACCAACTCAATGAACATGAGTTTGAGTAAACTCCAGGAGTTGGTGATGGACAGGGAGGCCTGACGTGCTGCAGTCCATGGGGTCGCAAAGAGTCAGACATAACTGAGCGACTGAACTGAACCAATATGCTTGCCTAGAAAATTCCATGGACAGAAGAACGGGGCAGGTTATAATCCATGGAGTCATAAAGAGTTGAACCCGACTGAGCCTGCATCCTCATCTTTACCTAACTTCACTATGTGGGGACCTCAGAGGAATACCTGTCATATCGCTGGTCAACACATGCTATCCATATAAGCATGTTGTCCACAGACTATAAACAATGGCAGAATCATGACGGCCTGATGTCTGTGGCCCTTGGGGCCATTGTCCTAAGCATTGACCCACTGGTTTTGCATTTTTAACAGGTAGTACATTTCTGGTATGTACAGTCATAGCTGAGAAATCATCTCCTGATGATTAGCTGGTCAAATTACTAGAATCACCTCTCCAGATCTCATTCAGTATGTAATTAGTGTTTATTTCAATTTTGCTATTCATTATGCAAATTCATTTCAGGCATACATCACAACTGGGGAGTATGTGGCTTGTAAGTTGTTTTTTTTTTGGCAGTAATTGGGATGAAAAATGGGCAAGTAGTAGGAAGCTTCTGCTAAAGTTTAATTTGGTGACACTACTCCGTATTTTGGCCAAAGTATCAGTACCATCACATTACTTTAATTATTACTGTTAATTAGCTATGAGTGTCAGAAAAGTGTTTCCAGTTGTAGAGTTGATTAAGTGATGGAGCAGTTCCCCACAGTTTTGTTTAATCCAGGCAGTCCAAAGCACGGAGTCAACATACCCCAGGGAAAAAGGGTATGCATTAGGTGATAGAGTAAATATTTTCCATTTCCTGCTATATTATTTGATAATGAAATGTGCCACTCTGCTGGCACTGGAGGCAGCCTGTCTTCTCTGTGCAAATGAATGAGATGTTCAGGTGCTTCATCGCAGTCATTGTCCAAGAGGGAAAGCCCTGTCAGCAGCCACCACTTGCTCAGAGGAATCAGCAGAAAAATTAACCTTCTGTGTTGGCTTGTAGTGCTGGGAAAGGATTTTGTTTTCAACCCAAGCATGGCAACAGTTTTGTCAGTCAGTCAATATGCATGCATGCTCAGTCATGTCCAACTCTTTGAGACCCCATGAACCATAGCCTGCCAGACTCCCCATCCATGGGGTTTTTCAGGCAAGAATACTGGAGTGGGTTGCCATTTCCTCCTCCAGGGGATCTTCCCAACCCATGGACTGAACCCGTGTCTCTTGTGTCTTCTGCATTGAGCAGGCAGATTCTTTACTAGCTTAACCACCTGGGAAGCAATTTTGTACATGTGGCTATTCGAAAGATCTAGTAAAGTTTGAGTGACATAAAGTGACATTGCTATTGATGTGTTTTAGTTACATATTTTCCTGAAGAAACAAAAAAGTCTGTATCATCTATCTAACCAGTCCATCCTAAAGGAAATCAATCCTGAATATTCATTGGAAGCACTGATACCGAAGCTGAAGCTCCAATACTTTGGCCACCTGATGGGAAGAACCAACTCATTATAAAAGACCCTGATGTTAGGAAAGATTGAAAGCAGGAGGAGAAGCGGGCAAGAGAGGATGAGACTGTTGGATGGCATCACCGACGCAATGGACACACGTTTGAGTAAACTCTGGGAGACGGTGAAGAACAGGGAAGTCTGGTGTGCTTCAGTCCATGGGCCTGCAAAGAGACAGACACAACTTAGTGACAGAAAAACAGCAACAGTTATCTGTCTGTCTATCCATCGAATCAAAATGTACTTCATTGGTTTTGCCGTATCCATCCACACAGTAATAAGAGCGATGGCATTGTAGTAGAATATACCAGGCTCTGAATCCAATTGCTGAGAAGCAGTTGGTAACCTTTGGGCCTGATACTTAACCATACTAAGCTTCAGCATTTTGGAGTAGGAGTATGGGTAATACTGGGTATCGTGTGGAATTGTTAAGAATAAATTGTAGTTGTGTCTGTTAAATGCCTAGCATAAGGTAAATGTCAAACATATGTTGGTTTGCCCTCATTTATCTGACAGAATGTGGACCATTTTCAATCAACTCAACTTGGCAGATATGTATGACCTCCCCACAACTGTGCTAGATCCCAGGCAAA
>SJYX01000499.1:37699-58497 GCA_006410675.1 Oreotragus oreotragus
AAAAAAAAAAAAAAAACAAACAGTACTCAAAGAGTATCCAGCTCAGTTGAGTGGTACATACACTTAATATCTAGCAAATGAAGAATGTGCAGTGTGCCGTGTTAGCTGAAAGTCTGGTGTAATTTAATAGTGCTGTTATGGAGATAACAGTTGTCATCAGATTTTAAGGGAATTTACAAGGCAGCATGGAGGAGAAGGGAATCCAGGCAATTGAGGCAGCATGAGAAACATGCAGAATTACTAAGAATTACCTACAAGTATCTGGATTCACCTAGAATACACAATGGAGTAGGTAGTGGAAGACTGATTATTAAGTATTAAGCATAGTGAAGGATAGGGAAGCCTGGCGTGCTGCAGTCCCTGCGGTCACAAAGAGCTGGGCACAACTTAGTGAATGAACAACCACAAGGTGGAGAGGCAGGCACAAGAGGACCATGAAAAACCTTATACATTATGGATAGGAAAGTTAATCCCTAGCTCCACATCTGTTTGTGATTATCTGATACTGATTACCGTATACAAAATAGGTAAACATCAAGGACCTGCTGTATGGCAAGGGAATTATATTCAAAAAGGAACTATATTCAATATCTTGTGATAACCTGTAACGGAATTTGAAAAAGAATATACTTTTACATACGGTCTTTCTAGGTGGCACAGTGGTAAAGAATCCGCCTGCAGGAGACACAAGAGACTTGGGTTTGATCCCTGGGTGGGGAGGGAAGATCCCCTGGAGAAGGGAACAGCAACCCACTCTAGTATTCTTGCCAGGAAAATTCCGTGAACAGAGGAGCCTGGCAGGTTACAGCCCATGGGGTTGCAAAGAGTTGTATGCAACTGAAGAACTGAGCATGCACACACACACACATGAATCATGTTTCTGTACACTTGAATGTTGTAAATTATGCTTCAATTCTAAAATTAGTTGCCCCACAGCATGTGGGGTCTTAGTTCCCCAACCAGGGATCGAACCCACATCCCCTGCATTGAGAAGGACCATCAAAACTAATATTGTATATTAATACATATATGTGGAATCTAGAAATATGGTATGGATGAACCTATTTGCCAGACAGTAATAGACATGCACACATAGAGAATGGACAGCTGGGGAAGGAGCAGGTGGAATGAATTGAAAGTAGCATTGAAATATATACATTACCGTGTGTAGATAGCTAGTGGGAAGTTGCTGTATAACACCGGGAGCTCAGCTTGACACTGTGATGTCCTAGAGGAGTGGGATGGGGTGGGGGTGGGAGGAAGGCTCATATGTGTGTGTGTGTATATATATACTCATAAGCTGATTCGTGTTGTGGTGGTATAAACCAATACAACCTTATAAAGTAATTATCCTCCAATGAAAATAAATAAATACGACAAAGCAAAAAGAAAAAAAATGCTCACTAGATAAAATGAGACTAGATTTGTAAAGATTTTTGTCAAGATTAAGATCTAGAAGAACATACAAGGTAATAAATTGATAAATGTTCTAAAATAAGAGAACTCCAGTAGTTCACAATAGTTACTAGACTGGACTGAAGTTATTCATTCATATTTACTAACATACCATTAAATAGATACTATTCCTTAGGAAATAAGGTATATTGAAGAAAATGTGGAACATGTATTTTTAATTATAACATGAATATAATCAGTAATATAATAGGTGAGGAGCACCAATTCATTAAAACATCATTTGCATAATTTTTCAATATATAATAAAAATACTGAAAATTTACACTGAAAAAGCAATAATCAAAATTTAAAAGGAATTAAGGATAAAATTTTAAAAGAATTCTGAATATTAGAGTATAAAACATTCTGAGCTCAGTCGCTAAGTTATGTCCAACTCTTTGGGATCCCATGGACTGTAACCTGCCAGGCTCCCCTGTCCATGGAATTTTCCTGGCAAGAGTATTGGAGTAGATTGCCATTTCCTTCTCTGTGGGATCTTCCCAACCCAGGGATCATATCTGTGTCTCCTTCATTGGCAAGCAGCTCCTTTACCACTGAGTCACCAGGGAAGTTCTAGAATCACCGATTTATTACCATATCTTGCTGCTGCTGCTGCTGCTGCTAAGTCGCTTCAGTCGTGTTTGACTCTGTGCGACCCCATAGATGTACACATAGGTGTACATTCCCTTTGTTCGCTCAGTCATGTCCAGCTCTTTGCCACCCCATAGACTGGAGCACGCCAGGCTCCCCCGTCCCTGGGATTCTCCAGGCAAGAACACTGGAGTGGGATGCCATTTCCTTCTCCAATGCATGAAAGTGAAAAGTGAAAGTGAAGTTGCTCAGTCGTGTCAGACTCCTAGCGACCCCATGGACTGCAGCCTACCAGGCTCCTCCGCCCATGGGATTTTCCAGGCAAGAGTACTGGAGTGGGGTGCCATTGCCTTCTCCATTACCACATCTTACTGGTTGGCTACTAGTGTGGGATTATTGATATCACAGTGTCCCCCTCTTCTCAGTAAGGAGACCAATGCCTTTCAGATGAATAACCTTTTAAAGACTTCCTGTTCTATAAGATTATCCTTTGACTTTTGACACTTCCCTCTGGGTACGTGCTAAGTCGCTTCAGTTGTGTCTGACTCTTTGTGACCCTGTGGACTGTAGCCCACCAGGCTTCTCTGTCCCTGAGATTCTCCAGTGACTTCAGTCACTTTCCTCTAANAATAACCTTTTAAAGACTTCCTGTTCTATAAGATTATCCTTTGACTTTTGACACTTCCCTCTGGGTACGTGCTAAGTCGCTTCAGTTGTGTCTGACTCTTTGTGACCCTGTGGACTGTAGCCCACCAGGCTTCTCTGTCCCTGAGATTCTCCAGTGACTTCAGTCACTTTCCTCTAATTTTGTGCAGTATCATCTATTTAAGAACCACAATGGCAGTACAGGCATTCATTTGTCTGGTACTGGAATGTTAGAGTATGGAAATTTCTTGAAATATCCTCTTTCATATTTGAAAATACTTAGTATCATTAATGGGTGGATTTTAGAAGTGAATTACTCTGTGTACATTTTGGAGATAACATTTATAGCATTTTTAAAATGCTAACTGACCTGGGTTCATAAAATTGTACTTTCTCCTGTGGTGGCTGAAGATTTTACTACGGCTTCCCACTGGTCCAGGAGTTGGATTTCTTTCATTGCTCTGTGGGTCATCAAGGACTTCAGAGAACACAGGGGTTGAAATGTGGATTTTATAGGCTGGGAGAATTACCATGAGACAGCAGGATGGTGTGGGTTGTGATTTGCTATTGGTCTGGGGTTGAATCTGAGTTCTGACAGTTACTACCTCTGTGACTTTGGAAAAGCCATCTCATGTCTCTGAATATCCATTTCTAACTTGTAAATGGGGATGATATACAGTCCGTATCATCAGCAGGATGTATTCACATAGCTGTGGGCAGTGAACAGGGAATCCACAGGGCTAGTGACCTCAGTGGTCTTTCATGACCTGTGGGCCTGGACGGTGGATCAATGGAGTGATTATCTGAACCTGAAATCACAGAGAACCACAGAGAAAGTGCTGCCTGATTAGACTTACTTACCCAAGGACTTAGCCAGCTGTGGTCTTTGTAGAAAGGGAACAAGGAATACAAAGACCCTGACCTTTCTCTCCTTCTTCCTCTAGATGTCCTGCCAGGTTTTTTCCATTGTTTGAACCCAATTGACAGTCAGAGGATGAAGGAGCTGATTGTCCACACAAATTCACAGATAAGGCTGGGGAAAGATGGATAGACTGGCTCTATCTAGGCAAAGGCAAACTCTCCTTCATGTAGTACTAACTACTTCATGGGAATCTATGAGAATTAAATGAGATTAATGCATATCAATCATTTTACACTTACCTTAATACTTTTGCCATTGTTGAAAAAATATGTTAGCCACAGTTTTCCTTTCATTTCTACACTTTTTATTTAAAATGGCTTAGCTGTTAGTATAATTAGGTCTTTCTTAGTGCTTAGATTTGTAGTTCTCTTTCTTTTTTACTATGAAAGTAAAAAACGTATTACTTGCTCAATCATGTCCAACTCTATGCAACCCCATGGATTGTAACCCATGAGGCTCCTTTGTCCATGGAATTCTCCAGGCGAGAATACTGGAGTGGATAGTCATTTCTTTCTCCAGGAGATCTTCCTAACCCAGGGATTGAACCCGGGTCTCCTGCATTGCAGGCAGATTCTTTACCATCTGAGCCACNCTGAGCGACCGAACTGAGCTGAACTGAAGGTCCATAATTAAGTACACTGGAATTAAGTACTAGGGCCTGAGATAACACAGAGGAAGACATAAAAATTGCATTTGGATAAAAAGGATGAAACAGGGAAGCTTTACAGAAAATTGTTTTCTCTTTCATCTTCTGCAGCTAGAAACAGTGCCTGTTAGGCAATGAGTACTAGAATTATGAGTGAGTTTTTGAGGCAAGTTAAGGTTTAGTTTTATGGATGCGTTAGGTTAGAATGGCTGCTGTAACAAATTTAAGCCACAAACCTGGCGGCTTAACAGAGCAACGATTTATTATTTCACAGTTCTGGAGGCCAAACTTCCAAAACCAAGAATTCAAGATCAACAAGGGTGGTGTTGCCTCCAAAACTTCAGGGAGCAGCACGTTCCTTGCCTCTTCTATAAGCTGGTGGCTGCTAGCATTTCTGGACTTGTGGCCATGCTACTCTGACCTCTGCCTCTGTAATCCCTTCGCTTTCCCTTCTTCGCTTTCACATAGGTGTACATTCCCTTTGTTCGCTCAGTCGTGTCCAACTCTTTGCCACCCCATGGACTGGAGCACGCCAGGCTCCTCTGTCCATAGGATTTCCCAGGCAAGAATACTGGAGTGGGTTGCCATTTCCTTCTCCAGAGGATCTTTCTGACCCAGGGATGGCACCTTCATCCCCTGTATTGGCAGGTGGAGAAAAGCCTGAAATCTCCCTCCACCATTCTTTTAAAGGACAATTGTGATGGTATTTAGGGCCTGTGCAGCAATCCAAGTTGATCTCATCCATCTCAAGATCCTTAAATTAGTTACAGCTGGGTATACATTTTACAAATAAGACAACATTTACAAAGTCTAAATATTAGAACCTGCTATCTCTGCAGTCACCATTAAACCCACTACAGTGGACAAAGAAGGAAACCCAAGAGTACAGGATTAAGGACCCATCATTGTGGTAGGCATGATGTGAGTGAGAGGAAATAAACAGCATGCCACAAAACACCATTTTTAGCAAATCCATTTGATGATGATAGTGAATGAATACAATGCACCTCCTAGCTTAAGAATCCTATAATCTTTATTTGCTAGAAATTCATCCTATATGCATGCCACATCCTGCACAGATTCCACACTGTATTTAGTATCTGAGGCTACTCATAGTTTCTCCCTCAGTTAAGTGACGAAATGATCCTACTCTTTGCTTTAAGCTTTCCATCAATCATTCATTCCTAAATGTATTCAGTACACATTTATTGAGTCAACAATGCAAGCAATATTCTAAGGATGCTAAGATGGAAAAAAAAAAAAAAAACAAACAGTACTCAAAGAGTATCCAGCTCAGTTGAGTGGTACATACACTTAATATCTAGCAAATGAAGAATGTGCAGTGTGCCGTGTTAGCTGAAAGTCTGGTGTAATTTAATAGTGCTGTTATGGAGATAACAGTTGTCATCAGATTTTAAGGGAATTTACAAGGCAGCATGGAGGAGAAGGGAATCCAGGCAATTGAGGCAGCATGAGAAACATGCAGAATTACTAAGAATTACCTACAAGTATCTGGATTCACCTAGAATACACAATGGAGTAGGTAGTGGAAGACTGATTATTAAGTATTAAGCATAGTGAAGGATAGGGAAGCCTGGCGTGCTGCAGTCCCTGCGGTCACAAAGAGCTGGGCACAACTTAGTGAATGAACAACCACAAGGTGGAGAGGCAGGCACAAGAGGACCATGAAAAACCTTATACATTATGGATAGGAAAGTTAATCCCTAGCTCCACATCTGTTTGTGATTATCTGATACTGATTACCGTATACAAAATAGGTAAACATCAAGGACCTGCTGTATGGCAAGGGAATTATATTCAAAAAGGAACTATATTCAATATCTTGTGATAACCTGTAACGGAATTTGAAAAAGAATATACTTTTACATACGGTCTTTCTAGGTGGCACAGTGGTAAAGAATCCGCCTGCAGGAGACACAAGAGACTTGGGTTTGATCCCTGGGTGGGGAGGGAAGATCCCCTGGAGAAGGGAACAGCAACCCACTCTAGTATTCTTGCCAGGAAAATTCCGTGAACAGAGGAGCCTGGCAGGTTACAGCCCATGGGGTTGCAAAGAGTTGTATGCAACTGAAGAACTGAGCATGCACACACACACACATGAATCATGTTTCTGTACACTTGAATGTTGTAAATTATGCTTCAATTCTAAAATTAGTTGCCCCACAGCATGTGGGGTCTTAGTTCCCCAACCAGGGATCGAACCCACATCCCCTGCATTGAGAAGGACCATCAAAACTAATATTGTATATTAATACATATATGTGGAATCTAGAAATATGGTATGGATGAACCTATTTGCCAGACAGTAATAGACATGCACACATAGAGAATGGACAGCTGGGGAAGGAGCAGGTGGAATGAATTGAAAGTAGCATTGAAATATATACATTACCGTGTGTAGATAGCTAGTGGGAAGTTGCTGTATAACACCGGGAGCTCAGCTTGACACTGTGATGTCCTAGAGGAGTGGGATGGGGTGGGGGTGGGAGGAAGGCTCATATGTGTGTGTGTGTATATATATACTCATAAGCTGATTCGTGTTGTGGTGGTATAAACCAATACAACCTTATAAAGTAATTATCCTCCAATGAAAATAAATAAATATGACAAAGCAAAAAGAAAAAAAATGCTCACTAGATAAAATGAGACTAGATTTGTAAAGATTTTTGTCAAGATTAAGATCTAGAAGAACATACAAGGTAATAAATTGATAAATGTTCTAAAATAAGAGAACTCCAGTAGTTCACAATAGTTACTAGACTGGACTGAAGTTATTCATTCATATTTACTAACATACCATTAAATAGATACTATTCCTTAGGAAATAAGGTATATTGAAGAAAATGTGGAACATGTATTTTTAAATATAACATGAATATAATCAGTAATATAATAGGTGAGGAGCACCAATTCATTAAAACATCATTTGCATAATTTTTCAATATATAATAAAAATACTGAAAATTTACACTGAAAAAGCAATAATCAAAATTTAAAAGGAATTAAGGATAAAATTTTAAAAGAATTCTGAATATTAGAGTATAAAACATTCTGAGCTCAGTCGCTAAGTTATGTCCAACTCTTTGGGATCCCATGGACTGTAACCTGCCAGGCTCCCCTGTCCATGGAATTTTCCTGGCAAGAGTATTGGAGTAGATTGCCATTTCCTTCTCTGTGGGATCTTCCCAACCCAGGGATCATATCTGTGTCTCCTTCATTGGCAAGCAGCTCCTTTACCACTGAGTCACCAGGGAAGTTCTAGCATCACCGATTTATTACCATATCTTGCTGCTGCTGCTGCTGCTGCTAAGTCGCTTCAGTCGTGTTTGACTCTGTGCGACCCCATAGATGTACACATAGGTGTACATTCCCTTTGTTCGCTCAGTCATGTCCAGCTCTTTGCCACCCCATAGACTGGAGCACACCAGGCTCCCCCGTCCCTGGGATTCTCCAGGCAAGAACACTGGAGTGGGATGCCATTTCCTTCTCCAATGCATGAAAGTGAAAAGTGAAAGTGAAGTTGCTCAGTCGTGTCAGACTCCTAGCGACCCCATGGACTGCAGCCTACCAGGCTCCTCCGCCCATGGGATTTTCCAGGCAAGAGTACTGGAGTGGGGTGCCATTGCCTTCTCCATTACCACATCTTACTGGTTGGCTACTAGTGTGGGATTATTGATATCACAATGTCCCCCTCTTCTCAGTAAGGAGACCAATGCCTTTCAGATAAATAACCTTTTAAAGACTTCCTGTTCTATAAGATTATCCTTTGACTTTTGACACTTCCCTCTGGGTACGTGCTAAGTCGCTTCAGTTGTGTCTGACTCTTTGTGACCCTGTGGACTGTAGCCCACCAGGCTTCTCTGTCCCTGAGATTCTCCAGTGACTTCAGTCACTTTCCTCTAATTTTGTGCAGTATCATCTATTTAAGAACCACAATGGCAGTACAGGCATTCATTTGTCTGGTACTGGAATGTTAGAGTATGGAAATTTCTTGAAATATCCTCTTTCATATTTGAAAATACTTAGTATCATTAATGGGTGGATTTTAGAAGTGAATTACTCTGTGTACATTTTGGAGATAACATTTATAGCATTTTTAAAATGCTAACTGACCTGGGTTCATAAAATTGTACTTTCTCCTGTGGTGGCTGAAGATTTTACTACGGCTTCCCACTGGTCCAGGAGTTGGATTTCTTTCATTGCTCTGTGGGTCATCAAGGACTTCAGAGAACACAGGGGTTGAAATGTGGATTTTATAGGCTGGGAGAATTACCATGAGACAGCAGGATGGTGTGGGTTGTGATTTGCTATTGGTCTGGGGTTGAATCTGAGTTCTGACAGTTACTACCTCTGTGACTTTGGAAAAGCCATCTCATGTCTCTGAATATCCATTTCTAACTTGTAAATGGGGATGATATACAGTCCGTATCATCAGCAGGATGTATTCACATAGCTGTGGGCAGTGAACAGGGAATCCACAGGGCTAGTGACCTCAGTGGTCTTTCATGACCTGTGGGCCTGGACGGTGGATCAATGGAGTGATTATCTGAACCTGAAATCACAGAGAACCACAGAGAAAGTGCTGCCTGATTAGACTTACTTACCCAAGGACTTAGCCAGCTGTGGTCTTTGTAGAAAGGAAACAAGGAATACAAAGACCCTGACCTTTCTCTCCTTCTTCCTCTAGATGTCCTGCCAGGTTTTTTCCATTGTTTGAACCCAACTGACAGTCAGAGGATGAAGGAGCTGATTGTCCACACAAATTCACAGATAAGGCTGGGGAAAGATGGATAGACTGGCTCTATCTAGGCAAAGGCAAACTCTCCTTCATGTAGTACTAACTACTTCATGGGAATCTATGAGAATTAAATGAGATTAATGCATATCAATCATTTTACACTTACCTTAATACTTTTGCCATTGTTGAAAAAATATGTTAGCCACAGTTTTCCTTTCATTTCTACACTTTTTATTTAAAATGGCTTAGCTGTTAGTATAATTAGGTCTTTCTTAGTGCTTAGATTTGTAGTTCTCTTTCTTTTTTACTATGAAAGTAAAAAAAGTATTACTTGCTCAATCATGTCCAACTCTATGCAACCCCATGGATTGTAACCCATGAGGCTCCTTTGTCCATGGAATTCTCCAGGCGAGAATACTGGAGTGGATAGTCATTTCTTTCTCCAGGAGATCTTCCTAACCCAGGGATTGAACCCGGGTCTCCTGCATTGCAGGCAGATTCTTTACCATCTGAGCCACCAGGAAAGCCGTATGGGAGATCATTGTTAGAGCCCTAAGTATGGTATTCTTGTGGTATTCTTGTGGAAATGCTTTTCACAGGGTATGGAATGTCAAACCAGAGGGACCAGGTTTGACTCTGCAATTCCATCACTTCATGTGCATGTGACTTTTCCAAGTTGATGAACGTCCTTCAGCCAGATCTTTTCCATGGTAGAGGAAGGATACAAATTAGTGTGGGATTCTGTGAATCCACGCTTGCACCCACGGCATACAACACTCCTCCCTCTGTGCTCCCTAAATTGTCTATTTCCTCCCTCATGTGAATGCCCTGTCCTGTCCACTTCACTGTGACTCAGATTATAAGCAAGAAGCTATTGCTCTAGTCCCTGCAATGCTGCCCAGGCCACCTAAAATCTGAAACACCTGCTGTGCTCTATCTACCTTTTATATAATCAACTGTAATAAGGATTTAGCTGACAATTGTGTTGGTAATGAACTAAGCTGAGGAAGAACTAGCCCAACTTTCTTTTAACAGAAGGGTCTCCTGTGGAGTTAATGAGCAGCGGAAACTTGCTACAGCAGCAGACAAACTCCAGAGACCCAAAGGTTAAAGAAACGTTTATGAGGAGATGTGTATAGAGATGTGTATAAGAAGCTTACCGTGTGCTTATGTGCTTAGCCACTCAGTCATGCCTGACTCTTTGCAACGCCGTGGACTGTAGCCCTTTGTCCATGGGGATTTTCCAGGCAAGAACACTGGAGTGGGTGACCATGTCCTCCTCGAGGGGATCTTCCCAACCCAGGGATCGATCTCAGGTCTCCTGCATTACAGGCAGATTCTTTACCAGCTGAGCCACCAGGGAAGCCCAAGAAGCTTACCAATGGCAGTAAAAATGGACTGAGTTGTATTTTCTTTGTGTGGGTGTCTGTGTTGAAGGAGGAAGAAGGGATTCTGGAATGATTTCCATCAAAGTATGAATTACTTTGTGCTTCGGTGGTTGAATTAGTAGTTTTTTCCCTATCGAGAATGTTTTATTCCTTGTCTTTTTAAATAATATTTTACTTCTTTGATAAGGGTAAAACTAATAAATTTTTTCTTTACTTTGAGTGGAAAAAAGGGAATCAGGAACATGCTCAAAAAGACCAGGAGAGATTTAGATTATATTTGGAAGAAAAACTCTAATATTTGAAAAGTAACTGATGCTCAAAACATGGGGTAGCATGATTTTCTAATAAAGACTTTTGAGAACCTATTATAGGCTTACTATCAGAATTAAAGTTTAAGCAACCATTCAGACTTGTAGACAAATATTTAAATTATACCAACGTTTTTTTCAATTAAGTAGAATAGGATGAAAGAGAAAATGGTCATTAATTTTTCTTGGGTATGTCAACAGAAAATAGCATCTTGTGGGGGAGGGGCTTGAAATATGAGTCTGATTTTAGTTGTGAGAGGAGGGGAAGGACAATTTAGTCAAAGAGAAGGTCATAAGCAAAGGCTTTGTGGCATCTGAGTAAATAACACACCAAAGAGATGCATTGTTTTTTATGAAATGTGTAAGTGTAAATCTTGAATTGTAAGAACCATATAGACACATGTATTGTTCAGGGATGATTTAAATGCACCATTTTATGAAAGCAAGAGAGCAAATTAACAACTCCTCTGCTGAAAAGGGGATAAGGGAGCACAGAAAATGATATTATTTTCATTTTAAAAAATAGTTCATTTGACTCCTAGGAGCTAAGAAGACTCTTTGTGTGGGCATGGTGCTTTCTCAGTTACTCTTAACTTCTGTTTCCTGATTTTTTTCCTTTACTTCTTCCACTCCTTCATCCACTAAACACACAAAGTTTAGAGCTATAGCTCCCTCCAAGAAATCTCCATGCCAGAAGAAAGCTAACCTGGCAAAACTCCATCTTCCCCCTCTGTACTCACCTGACACGCCCCCAAGAAGGCAGTGAGGCTCAATTACCTATAGACTTCTTGAAGTGGAACCTTCCCCAGGGTTGTATTAAAACAATATCAAACATTTGTACCTTTTTTTCACCACTTCGGGTATTTGCCCATGTATCAGAGAAATTACTTTGCAACAAACATCCATCTCGTCACAACAAACATCCATCTCGTCAAAGCTGTGGTTTTACCAGTAGTCATTTATGGATGTGAGAGTTGGACCATAAAGAAAGCTTAGCACTGAAGAATTGATGCTTTTGAAATGTGGTGTTGGAGAAGACCCTTAAGAGTCCCTTGGACTGCAAGGAGATCAAACCAGTCAATCCTAAAGGGAACCAATGAATATTCATTGGAAGGACTGGTGCTGAAGTTGAAGCTCCAATACTTTGGCCACCTGATGTGAAGAGCCAGTTCGTTAGAAGAGACCCTGATGCTGGGAAAGATTGAAAGCAGGAGGAGAAGGGGACAACAGAGGATGAGATGGTTGGATGGCATCACTGACTCAATGGACGTAAGTTTGAGCAAGCTCCATGAGATGGTGAAGGACAGGGAAGCCTGGTGTGCTGCGGTCCATGGGGTTGTAAAGAGCTGGGCATGACTGAATGACTGAATAACAACAGAAAGTAGACCCGAGTCTTGAAGGAGCCATGTAAGGAAGGCCCTGTTGTGAAGTTGTGACTGCATGGAGAATCACAATAACAGTTAACAAAAATATCATTATATACCAGGTACTGGAGTGAGTATTTTGTACATGATGTCTCATTTAATCTTTAAAAACACTGTGAGGCCCATGTTATTATTCCCATTTTATAGATGAGGAAAATCTACGCCACAGTCATCTGACTTTATTTGATGGAACTCAAACACCAACTTGAACTCTTAAATGGTGCATTATACCTGGTGTAGTGCAAACAGCTTGTCCAGGTCTGAGTTCTTGTTGTATCGTTGGTAGCTTACAGATGGTATATACTTCATAAGAAAATAAGACCACTGAGGTCACTTCTGTCTTCAGCTTTTCATACAGTTTTCCAGAGCAAGATGTCACAGACATCAGTCGCCATCAAGGACTAACTTCATACCTGATCCTCCATACCTCAAAATCAAGTTGGATGTTTGATTCAATTTGCATTTCTTTAATAACATATGATCTTGAGGATCTTTTGTGTGCTTATTTGCCATCTGTACATTATCTTGGGTGACATGTCTTGTTAATGATTTGAATATCCTAGTGTTTGTTGCATCCTAAGTTGTAATAGACCAAAGCCAATATGTCTGTAGGTTTAAGCACTGAAACATTTACTATAAACATCTTGTCTCTGGCACCTTTAGGCTTTATTTCTCAAATTCTCTCCCAGACCAGGGAAGAAAGAAGGTGACAGTGAAAGTCACTCAGTCATGTCTGACTCTTCGCAACCCCATGGACTATATGGTCCTTGGAATTTTCCAAGCCAGAATGCTGGAGTGGGTAGTCATTCCCTTCTCCAAGGGATCTTTCCAACCCAGGGATCAAACCTGGGTATCCCACATTGCAGATGGATTCTTTACCAGCTGAGCCACAAAGGAAGCCCAGACTAGGGAAGGGGAACAGTCAAACATGGAGTAGGCTGATATACCAAGCATCATTCTCTCATTTTTACCAGCCAAACACTGGCTCCGTTAAACATAAAACTAAATAGCCTTTGCTTTTTATGTAGCTGCATGCATTTGTGAATATATTGAGGGTATTTTTCTTAGTGAGAGCCCCTCTGAGGAATCTGAGTGCTTTGGAATTCCTCATTACCATTCAACAAATGAGGATATCATTTAGGGAATTACCAGAGAAGAGGGCATATCTTGGTAATAAATAAATAAATAAATAAAAATGAAAAAGTTGCTATAACTAGAAGATAAAAAACACTAGAAAGATAATAACACACTACTTTCTACAAACACACATTTATTTCTGTTACAATTACCAGGTGATTGTTTTAAAAATCGGAATAACTCATTATCTGTTAAACAGAATGAAGAGACTGAATAGGACCACACAACCTTTAGTCAGAGAAATCCAATTTCAACAATAAACTCATAGAATTTTTAGAATCAGTGGAATTGTCTTATGGGATTTCTATTCCACAGATGAGAAGATATCCCCAGAGACAGCAACTTTGCTTTGTGGTCTGGGGCTAATCATATAGTAGATTGCCATATAATGCTGGGCTATTTTTATTCGTTTGTTTGTTTTAATTTTCCTCTTGAGAGAGCACACTTTCAAATGCATCTGTTGGAAAACAACAGCAACAAAAGTCTGTTTTACAAGACTTCCTCCATACAGAAAAGAAGACAAAAATTGGAGAGGGTGGGCATTATATTTCAGGATTTAGCACATAACTTCTTTCAGCTCAAGTTCTGATTAAATATTTGCAAAGTGAATGAGCTGAGGAAATACAGTGATCACATTTCTTACACACATCCTTCCTTTGCTCTCCTAAGCGATGCAAAGAATGAGAAGCTGGAAGAATTATTGGGTTCATTGCTTTTCTCTTTAGCAGCAGATACCTTGTTAAAAAGGAATTCTAGAGCCAGTCAAGGGGATGTTCACTAGTGTTTAGAACAAAATGTTGCCTGCTGTGAGAAGGGAATAAGTACATGTCATCCACAAGTAGTCTGGTCAATTAAGTACCTGACTCCAAGGTGGACTGATGGGGCTCTTAACCTTGAAAGTTGATGGGGAAATATTATGTTTGGTGGTTAAATTAATGCAGAGGAAAGTTAAATGATCCAGGCTAAGACTAACAATGAGTATATTCTTCATTCATTCATTTAATGAATACTTAATGCAAGGCCACTGTTTGCTGGATGCTGAGGGTATAAAAGGAAATGCAAAATAGAATCTCTAATTTAAAAAAAGGTCACATCCTATAAGGAGGACAAACTCATAGTCTCTTAATTTTAACATGAAATTATAATTCTGTGTTGTTGGTTTTTCCTAAGTCCTGTGGTATATAGAAGAGGGAGCCATTGGTTGGTTTGTTTGAGGAGGATATTGGTTTAGATGATATATTCAAATCATGTGTGTTTGACCTTGGTCTTGAAGGATGAGCAGAATTCTGCCAATAAAAAGAAGAGAAGTTTTCTTTCAGGATTAAATCTTCAGGTGGTTTTCAGTCACTTAAATTTCCTGAATTTTGTCGTTCTTAGCCAAACAGAAGTGAAGTGAAGTGAAGTGAAGTCGCTCAGTCGTGTCCGACTCTTTGTGACCCCATGGACTGTAGCCTACTAGGCTCTTCTGTCCATGGGATTTTCCAGGCAATAGTCCTGGAGTGGATTGCCATTAACNCTTAGCCAAACAGAAGTGAAGTGAAGTGAAGTGAAGTCACTCAGTAGTGTCCGACTCTTTGCGACCCCATGGACTGTAGCCTACTAGGCTCTTCTGTCCATGGGATTTTCCAGGCAATAGTCCTGGAGTGGATTGCCATTAACAGAAAGGATATCTGAAATGTTCACCAAATACCAACTCTGTCCCAAGGATTGTGCTAGGTAAAGGGCATTTGATGGTTATAGTACTGTCCCTGTGCTTAGAGTGAAATGTACAGTCCAGAAAGTGAGGCAATCATGAGCAGGAAAAATTACTATAGAGCAAGGTCAACTAATTTTTTCTGCGACACCTTCAATAGTAAGTATTTTAGTCTGTGAGCCAAATAGTCTTTTGGAAACTATTTGACTCTGCCATTGCAGCGTGAAAGACTCTGTAGACAATAGTGAATGGATGGGTGTGACTGCTCTGCAGTAAAACATCATTGTCACAAACAGGCGGCAGGTCAAATGTGTACCACAGACTGTCATCTGCCAATTTCTGAAATATAGTGTAATAACTTCATAATAGAGGTGAAAGGGGAGGAAAACTCCATGACTGATTATGAGCATTTTAAAAACTAAATATGCAGTGGATAAGAATTGATCAGTTTTGTGAACCTAAAGAGG
This sequence comes from Oreotragus oreotragus, assembly GCA_006410675.1. Classification (NCBI taxonomy): domain Eukaryota; kingdom Metazoa; phylum Chordata; class Mammalia; order Artiodactyla; family Bovidae; genus Oreotragus; species Oreotragus oreotragus. The sequence goes on from SJYX01000499.1 coordinate 53,135, forward strand.
TACACTGAGGCAGCCTCAAATCACCAGAAATTGCATTTATCCAGGACTAGCAGAAAAGGAAAAAAGAAAATGTGAGTCACTCAGTCTTGTCCAAATCTCTGTGACCCCATAGACTCACCTGCCAGGCTCTTCTGTCCATGGAATTCTTCAGGCAAAAATACTGCTGTGGGTTGCCATTTCCTTCCCCAGGGGATCTTCCTGACCCAGGGATCAAACCTGGGTCTCCTGAATTGCAGGCACATTCTTTACCATCTGAGCCACCAGAACTAGCAGAGCAGTTGTAATTTGGGAAAAACATGCTGTAACAAGCTGCAGGGAAGTCCTTTGAGGGTCTAAGACGGGCTGCTTTTATGGGTAAACGTTGCAGAGGTAGACACCCAGCCAGAATCCAAGTGGTAAGTTCCTTGGCTTAGGGATAGGGAGAAAGTCTTGGCAAGATCTTACTGCTGAGGACTAAGTCTTGGGTCTTCTCTAAATCAGGTATTTAATGGAAATCAGTCTCTCAGTGCTTAAGTTCCATTCTTCTGAGAGTTCATGCATGAGATTTTTCATTTCACATCCTCTGGTTCCAGTTTACATTGAAATCCTTTCACAGCTTCACTAATAAAGAAATTCAAATGCAAAAAACCTTGTGGTATTAGTTTTCACCCTTCAGATGAGTCAAAGGTTTAAAAGTGTGACAATGTGTGAAATGGTGAAAATGTCTAAATTTGTGCAGTTCTTCTTGAGAACCATCTGGCAAAAAAAAAAACAAATAAAGCTTTAAAAGAGAACATGTATAAGACTCTTGCTAACTATTTGCTTTGCTCAATATACTACTTTTTTTTATTTTTATCATCAGGCCTCATAGCCATTATGTGGAGAATATTATCTCTACTTTACAAAAGAAGAAATTGGGACTCCAAATCTCTAAATGAGCCTCAGAGATAGAATTTGAACCTAGATATATCTGTAGCCTTAGCCTTCAACACACTGCAACATACTAGCCCCGTGCTAGCAAAACTTAATATGTGTATTATTTTACTGTTGTCATTCTGCCACTGGGATTTTAGCCAGAGAAAATAAGACAAAGGCATGTGATTTAAATCCAAAGTATTACTAACTATTTAAATATCTCTCAGGAATTGAGTGACTAAAGAATAATTTATTCAATTAAATATAATACAGTTTTGAAAAGGGTAAGGTAGAGGGATTGTTATATACATGAAAAGATTGCTGTGGATGGGCTAAAAAATAGGCTGTACGTTAATTTGCATTGTATGACCCCATATTATATAATTATATATGACTCCCCATATGTATATAATTAATATATTGTATAATATATTACTGCTTGGATACACTGAAAAAGCTTGAGATATATGCAACAAATTCATAGCATTGGCTAGCCATTGGATGTGGCTATATGATATATATATATAATATATAATCATATATTTGACTATGTTGTTTAGTGGCTAAATAGTATCCAACTCTTTTGCGACCCCACGGACTGTAGCCAGCCAGGCTCCTCTGTCCTTGTGATTTCCCAGGCAAGAATACTAAGTGGGTTGCCATTTCCTTTTCCATTGGATCTTCCTGATCCAAGGATGGAACCCACATCTCCTCAGCAGGCTTGCAGGTTCTTTACCACTGAACCTCCAAGGAAGTTACATATACTTGACTATATATTCAAGTAAATGTGCCTGAATGATTTTTTTTTTTTTTTTTTTTTTTTTTTTTTTGATTTAGGATAGTTCTGTTTTAGGGCAGGAAGAATTAGAAATAAGCGATTTCTTTCCCATTATGCAGTATTTCCTTGACTTCTGAACTGGTGTCTGGAGTGTTTTNTTTTACTGATTTAGGATAGTTCTGTTTTAGGGCAGGAAGAATTAGAAATAAGCGATTTCTTTCCCATTATGCAGTATTTCCTTGACTTCTGAACTGGTGTCTGGAGTGTTTTGTCCTCTGCTGAATCACATGTCAGTGGCTGTTTGCTGAGGGGGGCTATCTTGGAAAGAAATCACTGTGTACCCTTGCTTATAGCCATTTTATTCCCAGCTGAAAGCTACAGCAGAGCTGTTTGAATATTACACTCCATCCTGAGCAGCTCTGGTTTATGCTTTCATTCACTTTTGTTCAACATCATCTCTGCATTCCCTTGTGGTTTACTGGGATAAAGGTGAGGCGATAAGGTTGACATGACCCTGGACATACTCTGGTTTGGAAATAGTGATCAGTGCTAATGACAGTGAACAAATGGCATCGTTTCAGTCTTCTAATTCTTGCAAACTGTAGAAAGTGAGCTTACTGAACTCTAGAAATGTTTCAAGCTAGTTAATGGTCCCTTTGACGATGCTAAAAATGACATGCAGAAGCTGACTTGAACCAGGATCTGAAAAGGATGCATTGCTTGTCAGGTCCTGCCTCTCAGTTACTATTTCTCAACTTTTGTGGCACATTTGGAACAACTGGAAAACTTGTAGAGAATTTAGATGATGCCATACCCAGAGAGTATGATTTCATTTGACTGGGTAGAATCCAGACTAATAATCGTACATGTGTGTGTGCTAAGTCACTTCAGTTGTATCTGATTCTTTGAGACCCTGTGGACAGTAACCCCCGAGGCTCCTCTGTTCATGGGATTCTCCAGACAGTAATATTAGAGTGGGCTGCCATGCCCTCCTCCAGGGGATCTTCCCAACCCAGGGATTGGTGTCTCTTATGTCTCCTTCATTTGCAAGCCCAGTGTAAGTGTTTCCTAAGTAATCAAGTTTGTAGCTGGGATTGACAACCACTGTTCAAACTACCGAATTTGAAGGATTACCTTTTGGATGAGATATTTTAGAGAACAATATTCCTAGCCTCCTGATGGGCCTGCTTCTCATCTTCAGTGGCAACATCACTATTTTTGACCTACACTACTTTCCTGTGGGGCTTTCCTCGTGGCTCTGCAGTAAAGAACCCGCCTGTAAATGCTAGAGATACACGTTAGATCCCTGGGTTGGGAAGATCCCCTGGAGAAAGAAGTGGCAACCCACTCCAGTATTGTTGCCTGGAGAATCCCATGGACAGAGGAGCCTGGTGGGCTACCGTCCATGGAGCTGCAAAGAGTCGGACACGACTTAGTGAGTAAACAACCAACAACATTGCTTTCATTTGGAGTCAAGAAAACTTTGAAAAATATTTGCATGTGAAGGGATATTAGCAGCCTCGCTTTCTTTTTTTATTTGTTTACTTATTTATCAGACTTTGTATTATTTCTCAAAGAATTGAAAATCGCAAAGAATTGAAGGTCACAAAGAGTCGAAGGTTTATTCCTGAAAACAAAGTAGGAAGTCTTCCTGATCCTTTAATGAAGTTCTTACTTATTCGTTCTGGAAAATTTATTAGTTAAAAAGCATGCCTTCATATTGCTCAAAGACTACATGCCTTCTAGTCCTTTTTGAGTTTTGCCTCAACTTTCACATATTTGCCAATGTTCAGGATCAGAGTCGTTGAAGCCTGTTATATTCTACCATTGACTTCAGAAATACTGTGGTACTATTTTCAATAAAAGAACACCCTTTCTGCCTTTTCTCAGACTTTCCCCTCTGTTTCCCCTTCCCTGCCACCAAAACAAAAAGGAGAAAGTAGGAATAAGAAAGGAATATTTCTTAAATTTTCTGTAACACAGAGACAGAAATTATTCCTAAAAAGATCTTTTTGTTATTCTACTAACAATTAGAACATATTTCTTGGTTTCTGCAATGAATGACGTAAACACTGCTTTTTGTGTGATATAAATGAGGAAATGCTTATTTTTGTTAAACTGTATTTGTAAAAGTCATTATCATAGTAGCTTATCACTTTGACAAGCACATGATTTTTAACACAAAACAACTCTAAGTCTCTGAGTTGAATTTTAATGTCTGTCTTTTATATCAAAACATAAGGAACTTTGATTGATTTTCATGTGCAAGCCTTTTTTTTGTTGTTGTCAGAGGTAAACTAGAGTTTATTAGGAAAGCTCAGTCACTCTGTCTGCAATTAGTCTTTGTAAGTATTCACAAAGCTCAGAAACTCATTAGAATTTCATTCCAAAGAGTGAGAAGTCTCTGTCCTATTCTTACAAAAAAATACAGTCAGAAAGTTCACAAGAGAATCACATCCTTAATAACCACTAGACTATTGGTTCCTAAAAAACAGCTCCCAACTCTACTCAACACTCTGTAATGACCTATATGGGAATAGAATCTATATAAAAGAGTGGACATATGTGTATGTATAACTGATTCACTTTGGTGAACAGCAAAAACCAGCACATCAACTATACCCCAAATAAAAATTAATTAAGAAAAAAATAGCTCCCAGACAAGCAGCATCGGCATCATCTGGAAACTTGTTAGAAATGCGAATTCTTTGGCCTTGCCCCAGACCCACTAAACCCGAAACGCTGACAGTGGGTCCAAGAAAACAGGCTTTGACAGGCCCTACAAGTGATTTTACTACATGATAAAGTTTCAGCACTGCTGTTCTCTAGACTATGAGGCAGGCGTCATGTGTGTACCATAATCCCTGGGTTCCTAATGTCTAGTAGAGAGAATGAATAGGTGAGTAAACGAAAGAACCTACTGTACTATAACAGGAACTGGAAAACTATTTACTGACAGCAGACAAATTCTTGCTGATTACCGTAAGATATATGATGGTAAAAAATAAAGTTGAACTAGTTGGGGACTTTTGTGAATGTCGTTTCTATAGCTCTACCAGAGAATAATATAGGGTCTGCAATTTGTTATAAAATCCTTTTATTTGTTTGTAAATCCTGCCTTGAATTTTATCTGGTGGCTCAGAGTAAAGAATCCACCTGCTAATGCAGGAGATGCAGCTTCGATCCCTGGGTCAAGATGATCCCCTGGAGAGGGCAATGGCAACCCACTTCAGTACTCTTGCCAAGAAAATCCCATGGACGGAGGAACCTGGGTGGCTGTAGTCCATGGGGTCACACAGAGTCGGACATGACTGAAGTGACTTAGCAGCTTAGCAGCAGGCCTCCCTGTCCATCACCAACTCCAGGAGTTCACCCAAACTCATGTCCATCAAGTTGGTGATGCCATCCAGCCATCTCATCCTCTGTCATCCCCTTCTCCTCCTGCCCCCAATCCCTCCCAATGAGTCAGCTCTTTGCATAAGGTGGCCAAAGTATTGCAGTTTCAGCTTTAGCATCAGTCCTTCCAAAGAACTTCCAGGACTGATCTCCTTTAGGATGGACTGGTTGGATCTCCTTGCAGTCCAAGGGACTCTCAAGAGTCTTCTCCAACACCACAGTTCAAAAGCATCAATTCTTCGACTCTCAGCTTTCTTCACAGTCCAACTCTCACATCCATACATAACCACTGGAA
>SJYX01000499.1:87892-107226 GCA_006410675.1 Oreotragus oreotragus
GAGGTTATTGATATTTCTCCTGGCAATCTTGATTCCAGCTTGTGCTTCTTCCAGGCCAACGTTTCTCATGATGTACTCTGCATAGAAGTTAAATAAGCAGGCTGACACTATACAGCCTTGACGTACTCCTTTTCCTATTTGGAACCAGTCTGTTGTTCCATGTCCAGTTCTAACTATTGCTTCCTGACCTGCATACAGATTTCTCAAGAGGCAGGTTAGGTGGTCTGGTATTCCTATCTCTTTTAGAAGTTTCTACAGTTTATTGTGATCCACACAGTCAAAGGCTTTGGCATAGTCAGTAAAGCAGAAATAGATGTATTTTTTGGAACTCTCTTGCTTTTTCGATGATCCAGCAGATGTTGGCAACCTGATGTCTGTTTCCTCTGCCTTTTGTAAAACCAGCTTGAGCTCTGTTAAACATAATCATGTTAAATCTGAGCGAGGCAAAATCCAACATGGATTTCACGGGTGATCCAAGATAAAAGTCCTCATAGGAAACACAAAATTCACAGTTTGCAAAGTCATGGAGGCTGCCTGGTCCTACCTTATTCCTCTGACTTGTATGTACAGAAATCCTAAACCTTTAACTTGTCAACTCTAGATATTGGGCTAGTCTCTTAAGACCTTAGAGAGAGCTATTATGTGCTAAGTTGCTTCAGTCATGTCTGACTCTTTGCGACCCTATGAACCATAGCCCACCAGACTCCTCTGTGATCGGGAGTCTCCAGGCATGAATACTGGTTGCCATGCCTTTCTCCAGGGGATCTTGATCCTGACCCAGGGATCAAATCTGTGTCTCTTATGTCTCCTGCCTTGGTAGGCGAGCACTTTACCTCTAGCAGCACCTGGGTAGCTAGCAGCATGAGATTTGGAAAATCCTCTAACAAGTCATCAAACAGAATAGCAAAATTGTTCTGTCACCTAAGTGGCTAAGGCAATTTTACCTACTTAATGGGATTATTTTCATTATAGATAAGCCATCCCCATGTCTTGCTCAAATGCAACAAACTCTGCCTTTTGTTTTCTTGCTTAAATAATTTAACTTTGAGTAGCTCCTCCACTCGCTAGCTATGTGACATTAGGGCAGGTAGTGACTCAATCTCCTTGCATCCGGTATTTTTTTCTAACTGCAAAACCAAGATAATTATAGTAGCTATTTTATATATTTGAAAGGAGGATTAAAATGACTAAATTCACACATTGTATTTACAGTTCTGCTGGCCCTAATGAATGTTCCATAAATTTTAGCTAAAAGATACATGAGTGTAACCAGCAGATAACAATCAAAAATACAATAAGCCAATACTGAGAAATATGACTGGAGGCAAAGAAGAGTCGTGAACAATGATTAATTCTTCAGAGTCTGATAACTATACGCTTTCCTTGAGTTAACCATCTACTATATTGACTACACAATTCACAATGTCTCTTGTAAGTAAACAAACAAGCAGAAATAAGTAAACACAGGACAAATAGCAGCACAACTTTCTTTTTAATAAAATGGGACAGGCGTGTCTTTCAGAAGGCTTCATAAATAGGATGCCATATGATGTAAGGAACAATGTCCTTGGCAATATCCTTACAATGAGTGATGAGTTCCACAGGGCTGTTTATTTTTTAACAACCCTCAAACTAGGTCATTGGCATCACAATGAAGTTTGCTTCACTAAAAAGACAGCATCCTGCTACAGACCAAGTGGAAGAGGTTCTGGATATGGGAGAGAGAGAAGAAATGGAAATGAGAGATTGACTTGCCTTCTTAGAGGAGAGAGAAGCTACTCAAGGACAGGTGGAAGGGCCATTAGACTGGAAAAGGTGAAAAGTGAGTGTGTCAGTTGGGAAATAAATGAACTGGTCAAAATAAAAGGATATATAAGGGTTTTAGGGGCACATTAAATGTGTCTAATAAAGAAAGGAATGGAAAAAGCCTAATTAAAGAACAGATTCATTCATTTCTGAGCTCTTGACTCATAAGGAAGGAGCAAGACACAAATTCTGCATTGCTATCTTTGATATTGGTCCCTACCTCCCTGCTTTCAACTTCAGTCTACAGGGCTTAGAGTTTAATCTGCAGCATGTTGGATGTTTGACAGTTTTGGGGAGGCTGAGGAAACTGTCAAAATAAATTGTCTTCATAAAGCAAGAGAGACACCAAGCTCTGCATTCCTCTCAATACAGCAAATATGTACACTCAGCTAGAAGAACAGCATCGCGCTTCAACAGCCCACTGGATTAAGGAGATATATTGGTCAAGGATAAATTTCCAAGGACATGCCTTCAGGATTTCTTTGCAGTTCCTTGGTTTTTGCATATAAGTCAGTTTCATTTTCCTGGGGCAATGCTTTTATGATGTGCACATCTACATTTAGTAAAGGAATGAGCCATTCTGGTGCTAGTAATTTTCAGAATTATTGTCAAAATTGTTTCTTTCTTATCTTATGTCAGTCACCTTTAACATTTAAATGCCGACCTTTTACCATATGAGAGTTTAGCTGTTATCAATATCTTTCACTATGAAAATGGGTTTTGTGATCCATGGAGTATTTAAATCCCTATTTTTATTTTAAATTCTAGCACTCAGATAATGAAAGTATAAGCTACTGTGAATTTTAGTTTCATTTCTAACTAATAAAGAGATTTACTTCCACTTTTGAAATATTTCTTTTGGACCATTTCATTTTTTCAATAGTAATGTTCATTGGGGAAGGGAGGTAAATGACTCAGTTTGTACTTTTCACTAATTTATTGTCACAGCATTAAAGATAGCCTACTATTGGGCATGTCTCTTACTTTATGTCCTATTAAATATTTTCATCAGAAAATATTATTATATTAAAAGAAACAAAAATAATGACAACATAATAGTTAATCCTACCAACCTTAGAAAGCAATGTCCTTTTTTACAGGCCACATTTTATTTGCTTGCATAAATTTGCATAATTCCAATTACTGCGTACAGACTAATATTTGCGTTCTCCTAGTTTCACTCAATATTACATCATAAAATATCCGTGATTCCACTTAGATGTCATCATTGCCATTTTAAAGCTTGCCTAGTGTTTTGTTGTGTGATGCCTAATATTTTGTTGTATTGTTCAACATTTGTGTCAGTAAGCCATTCTGAAGCTTAGAGCCTTAAAATAAAATCATCTGTTTAGTCCTGGATACTGCGGGTCAGTAATGAGAGCTGAGCTGAGCCAGATAGTTCTTCTGGTGTCAGCTGGGCTCTCTCACGTGTCAGGAGTCAATTGCAGGTCAGCTGGATGACTTTGCTTTGGGGACTTGGCTGGCTTTCAGCTAGAGCAATGGGAATGCCTGGACCACAAGTTTTTCATTCTCTAGCACACTGACCTTGGACCTGTTTACCTGGTGGCTGTCAGAGTTCCAAAAGAAAAAATTAAGAGCTTGGGACTCTTGAGAATCCCCTGGACAGCAAGGAGTTCAAACCTTTGATACTGCGGGTCAGTAATGAGAGCTGAGCTGAGCCAGATAGTTCTTCTGGTGTCAGCTGGGCTCTCTCACGTGTCAGGAGTCAATTGCAGGTCAGCTGGATGACTTTGCTTTGGGGACTTGGCTGGCTTTCAGCTAGAGCAATGGGAATGCCTGGACCACAAGTTTTTCATTCTCTAGCACACTGACCTTGGACCTGTTTACCTGGTGGCTGTCAGAGTTCCAAAAGAAAAAATTAAGAGCTTGGGACTCTTGAGAATCCCCTGGACAGCAAGGAGTTCAAACCAGTCAATCCTAAGGTAAATCAACCCTGAATACCTTGGAAGAACTGATGCTGAAGCTGCAGCTCCAATACTTTGGCCACCTGATATGAACAGCCAGCTCATTAAAAAACACCCTGATGCTGGGAAAGACTGAGGCAGGAGGAGAAGAGGACAACAGAGGATAAGATGGTTTGGATGGCATCATCGACTCCATGGACATGAGTTTGAGCAAGCTCCGGGAGGTAGTGAGGAACAAGGAGCCCTGGCGTGCTGCAGTCCATGGTTGCAAAGAGTCAGACACAACTTAGCAAGTGAACAACGACAAGAGCTTGGGTTGGAATTGGGTAAACTCATTTTCATCATTTTTCTATTGGCCAAAACTAAGCCTGAAGCCAGCCCAGATTCTAGGGATGAGGAAGTACAACTCCGTTTCTTTTCTTTTTCTAATAGTCATGTATTTATCTATTTGGCTGTACTAGGTCTTAATTGCTACGTGAGAACTCTTGGTTATGGCATGTGAAATCTAGTTCCATGAACAAGGATCAAACCCATGCCCTCTGCATTGGGAGTGGAGAGTCTCAGCCACAGAACCACCAGGGAAGTCCCACAACTCCATTTCTTGATGTTGGAGTTGTAAAGTCACATTGCAAAGGGCTTGACTGAAGGGAGGGGTAGAAACTTGTGGACATTTGTCAGTATTAAATATTTCTTCCCTGGTCGTTCAATGTTAAAGAATCAGCCTACAATTTGTTTAATTGTAATTAGTGTTGCAGTGAACTTTATTGTACTTATAACTTTTGTTCTTTTCTACTGAATAATGTCAATAACATAAAATATTCAGGATAAATTTCAGGGAGCGAAATAGTAAAGGAAAGGTAAGACTAGCATTATGATAACAGTAAATGAATAGAGATATTTGAGTCATTTTCCTCAATTTCAGCAACTGTTAATAGTGTCACTTTCTGCAGTCTCACTCCTCCACCCTCTTCCCATTATTCCCCTGCTACAAAATAAGTGTAGTATATAATATACAGTATTGCTATCGGAACTTAGTAAGTGCTCGATAACATTAGCTGTTACTATTATTCCCTGAGTGGTAGCTCAGATGGTAAAGATTCTGCTTGCAATGTGGGAGACTTGGGTTTGTTCCTGAGTCGAGAAGATACTCTGGAGAAGGGAATGGCCTGGATAATTCTATAGACAAAAGAACCTGGCAGGCTACAGTCCTTGAGGTCACAGAGTCAGATGCAACTGAGCAACTAACACACACATACATTATTATTACTGAGATTTTTATAGCTTGTTCTATTTTGCTTTCTGCCACCAGACTTTCTGCAACTATGCTACCTTCAGTTGTTCTTTGCTCTAGGATTGGTTGATTATCACAGTTTATGCATTGAAAGAAATTATTGTGATATTTGTGGAAATAGATTCAGATATCAGCCTTTTACTGCTTGGCTTCCCAGGTGGCTCAGTGGTAAAGAGTCTGCCTGCCAATGCAGGTGACACAGGGTGTCATGGTGTTCGATCCCTGGGTCGGGAAGATCCCCTGGAGGAGAAAATGGCAACTCACTCCAGTATTCATGCCTGGAAAAGCCCATCGCCAGCGGGGTCTGGTGGGCTACAGTCCATGGGGTTGCAAAAGAGTTGGACATGACTTAGGAACTGAGCACATTTACTGTTTAATTTCTATGCTTCTGGGCTTTGTTACTAGCACATTCTATATATATTAACTTAGTTGTCATGGAATCTAGCAAGCTAGGTATTTTATCTCAATTTTATAGTTGAAAAACTTGAAACAGAGAGGTTAAGGAAACTGCCCAGAGTCACACAGGATACATGTGGCAGAGCTGGGATGTGAATCATGTTTGTTTGAATCCAAAGCCTATAGTCATAAATATTCTGTATTTTTTCTTTCCTTTTACTGATACATATTTATGTAGAAATCCACATAAATCTAATATAGTGACTAGGAATAGATAAGTACTAAATAAATAGGAACAGGATGACCCTAAAGGGAAACAGACCAAACTTCTGGGTCAGAAACAAAAATCTTGCTTGGGATAAGCAAATAGGATTAGTAACATCTTCCAGAAAAGGAGGTAAAGCTTCAGTGAATAGATTGTCATTCAGGAACACAGCTCCCATCACTAGAGAGGAAATTGACAAGGACAAGAATAGGCTATGGTCTGGAAGACCCAGGTTAAAGTGAAGTGAAAGTCGCTTAGTTGTGTCCGACTCTTTGCCACCCCATGAACTATACAGTCCATGAAATTCTCTAGGCCAGAATACTGGAGTGGGTAGCCTTTCCCTTCTCCAGAGGATCTTCCCAACTTAGAGATTGAACCCAGGTCTCCTGCATTGTAGGCAGATTCTTTACCAGCTGAGCCACAGGGAAGACCCAAGTTACAAGGCAGATAATTCATCTAAGAATTTAGAAATGGGTTAAGGGCTCAGATGGTATAGTGTCTGCCTACAATGCGGGGGAGACCTGGGTTTGATCCCTGGGTCAGGAAGATGCTCTGGAGGAGCAAATGGCAACCCATTCAGTACTCTTGCCTGGAAAATTCCATGGCTGGAGGAACCTGGTAAGCTACAGTCCATGGGGTCGCAAAGAGTCAGACATGACTGAGTGACTTCACTAAGGTAAATCATGGCTATTGGTCTAGGACAGGCATGTTGTCTAAATTATGAAACAATGGTCAGAATCCAGCATGGGATGGATGATTAAAGGGAGACTAGTCTCAGCTGAAACTCTAATACTTTGGCCACCTGATGAGAAGAGCTGACTCATCTGAAAAGACCCTGATGCTGGGAAAGATTGAGGGCAAGAGGAGAAGGGGACAATAGAGGATGGGATGGTTGGATGGCATCACCGACTCAATGAGTTTGGGTAGGCTCTGGGAGTTGGTGATGGACAGGGAGGCCTGGCGTGCTGCAATTCATGGAGTCCCAAAGAGTCAGACACAACTGAGCAACTGAACTGAACTGAGCTGAGCTGAGTCTCAGTAAACCTTGGTGCTGATCTCAGTGGGACATAAACCTTGAGAGAGAATGGGCCTGCTTGGTAGAGAGGAAGATGACAGTCAGGGTAACTCAGCAAGTTATGTGGTGTACAAAATATGTATATTTTTCTCTTCCTCATTGTGATTAATCACATTGAAACCTCCAGAAAATTTTTAAAGATGCAGAAATTGTTTGAATTGCTCAGCGTCTTCCAGAAATGGTCTCTGCCTGTGGTATAGTTTAGACAAGACCATTATCCCTCCAAACCGTGCAGTAATGACAGAACACACGCCGCTTAATGTAAACTCACAGCCCGGTGCTGAGCAGACATGATTAGGCTGTCATCTTCCCCAACAGCAGCAGCGGGAGCAAAATAAATAAGTAAAATCATCTTATTCATATTTATTAGGGGACTTTCCAATCAGCCTGATGCCCTGATGTAATTGACATTTTTGCTTATGTTCTTGACTCATGAGCTGAGGACCAATTTAAATCCATCCATTCATAACTTCCCAAAATCCTGACTTTCAAAAGGTGATACAACTCAAGCGTTCCCTTTTCTAGAGGGCTTATCAAATGCATATATTCATTAATTCTGAAATCGGTAACATGATTATTGTTCGTTAAATTTAAAAGTAGAATAAGATGACTAAACCTATAGGCAAATAAAGCCTTTAGAAAATTCTCTTGTTTATCTTTTAATTATATTTGTGTATTTTAATCCAACATATGCTAATTTATGCATGCACAGTCATACATACATCAAAAACCATGGATATGTGCTCATGCATATATACACACACATTTCTATCTGTGTTTTACTGGTCACCTTAGTGGAAATCAGAGTCCAAACAACTCATCACAATGTCAAGTAAGTTGAATGTAGTCTGACTGCCTTTTTATTTGTACTTAAAAAAAAAAATCTGCGCCTATGCATTAATTCTCGGGCATGATCACGACAGAAAAGACTTTCACTAAATATGCACGTGATCATGTGCAAAAGGCAGGAAGGAGTGAGCACATGAATGAAACTCTAAAGTGCAGTAGTTTCCCTGCCAGTGCAGAGAGAAATGAACACACATCTGTTTAAAAATTTTAGAGACAAGCAAAGAGCTGGCTCTGTCCATCGCCTTGACTCAAAGTCATTAGTCCAACTCCCCTGATTTAATTATGGGAGACAGCAGCAGACACACACACACACACACACAAACAGATTAAAGATTCATAACCTTCCTGCAAACAAACCCAGTCTGCCCTGCCCACCTTTGAGACAGCATTTAAGACAAAAGAAGAACTCATTTTCCTAGTTTCTCCAGATCTCAGCCTTCCTCTCAGGGCTTGTCAAGGAGATGCCAACGTCTGCCAAAGTGCCTGTTCTTCAGGAGATGCTGAGATTATAAACTGGCCAGAAAGGCTGGACTTGTTTCTGTCATGGAACATTCAGCATCAGGATGTGAAGAACTTAGCTCATCAGAGGCAAGGGTGACATCTTGACACATCAGACTGCCAAAGAGTCCCCAGGACCAAGACAGCTCCTGGCTCTTGGCATCCCTGGTTCCTTTACTTCCCAAATTGTTTACGTAGCAGATTCACCTTGCCTGATGAAATTTTGCTTATATTTGTATGTCATTAAATGTAAAAGAGATGATAAGCAAAATATTGGGTTGGCCAAAAATTTTGTTGGGTTTTCCTTAACATCTTAAGGGGTTCCCTTGTGGCTCAGCTGGTAAAGAATCCACCTGCAATGCGAGAGATCTGGGTTCAATCCCTGGGTTGGGAAGATCCCCTGGAGAAGAGGAAGGTTATCCAATCCAGTATTGTGGCCTGGAGAATTTCATGGACTGTATAGTCCATGGGGTTGCAGAGTTGGACTCGACTGAGCTACTTTCACTAACATTTTATGGGCTTCCCTGGTAGCTCAGTTGGTAAAGAATCCTCCTGCAATGCAGGAGACCCCAGTTCAGTTCCTGGGGTAGGAAGATCCCCTGAAGAAAACGTAGGCTCCCCACTCCAGTATTCTTTGGCCCTCATGGTGGCTCAGCTGGTACAGAATCCCCCTGCAATGTGGGAGACCTGGAATCAATCCCTGGGTTGGGAAGATCCCCTGGAGAAGGGAAAGGCTACTCACTCCAGTATTCTGGCCTGGAGAATTCCACGGACTGTATAGACCATGGGTTCACAAAATGTTGGACGTGACTTTCACTTTTCACTTAACATCTTGCAGAAAAATCCAAGTGAGCTTTTGGCCAATCCAGTTATTTCTAATGCTTTTATCATCATCTCTCGACTTGCTTGTTAGTAAACCTCGTCTACTAGAGAAATCATATACTGTGAGACATTTTGTATCTGTTGCCTGATGGGATGACATTATATTTGGGTGAAATTCTAGAATCTATGATGGCTGGAATATTTTTCTGTAAAATTGATCATGAGAGCCTCCACAAAAGTGCTGATGAGCTTTATACTTTTATCAACATCAGGTATGCCAATCAGCTAGGAAAGGCTGCTTACTAGTGCTTCTAAATTAAGATTACATATATGCCATAGGTGCTCCATAGTCTCTACAAGTCCTTTAGTTCCAGGCACAATAGGACAACCTTTCTGTATTTTAATCCTCCCACATTTTAAGAAGCTATGGAGATGCTGGACTTGCTTTGCTTCACCGGCCATTTTAACTCCTCAGACACCTGCATGTATTTGTTTCATCTTTTTTTTTCCTTCTTCTTTGCCATATATGGAAAAACCCAATTAGATTTTGGGAGGATAAAGTAAAAGCTAAAGGAGATTTAACAATTGGTATTTTATCTAAAGGAAGTGAAAGCACAGAGAGTGGTGGTTACAAATTTTGACATGTTGACAGGAAACACCACTGATAGCTCCCTCCCTGGACTTGTGTGTGCACCCACATTTTATAAATCCACTGCTGTCTCATAACAGCCTTGTAAGACAATCAGTAATGAGTCTTGTTACCTCCAACTTCAAGGAAACAGAATGGAGGGGTTGTGAATAGCTTGCCTGCTCAGATTATGAGGCCACCTCTCACTAGCTGTATGACTTAAGACCCCTCAATTTCTTTATTTATAGAATATGGATAATATAGAACCTTCCTGCTCTATTGGGTGATTCCCAGGTGGTACAGTGGTAAGAATACATCTGCCAACACAGGAGGCACAAGAGATGGAGATTTGATCCCTGAGTTGGGAAGATGCCCTGGAATAGGAAATGGCAACTCACTCTAGTATTCTTGTCTGGAAAATTCCTGGACAGAGGAGTCTGGTGGGCCACAGTCTGTGAGGTCACAAAGAGTCACATAGGACTCAGCATGCCATGCCTCCTATATTGATGGCCAGGATTTAAACTTGGAGATCTAATTCCTGAGCTATCCATGGGAATAGAACAGGCAGATCAGTTCAGTTTAGTCACTAAGACATGTCTGACTGTTTGCGACCCCATGGACTGCAGCACACCAGGCTTCCAAACTGTCCATCACCAACTCCCGTGGCCTACTCAAACTCATGTCTATCACATCTGTGATGCCATCCAACCGTCTCATCCTCTGTCATCCCCTGCTCCTCCCACCTTCAATCTTTCCCAGCATTAGGGTCTTTTCCAAGGAGTCAGTTCTTTGTATCAGGTGACCAAAGTATTGGAGTTTGAGCTTCAGCATCAGTCCTTCCAATGAATATGCAGGGCTGCTTTCCTATAAGATTGACTGGTTGGATCTCCTTGCAGTCCAAGGGACTCTCAAAAGTCTTTTCCAACACAACGATTCAAAAGCATCAATTCTTAAGTGCTCAGCATTCTTTATAGTCCAACTCTCACATCCATATATGGCTACTAGAAAAAACCATAGCTTTCACTAGATGGACCTTTGTTGACAAAGTAATGTCTCTGCTTTTCAATGTGCTGTCTAGGTTGGTCATAGCTTTTCTTGCAAGGAGCAATAATCTTTTAATTTCATGGCTGCAGTCACCATCTGTAGTGATTTTGGAATCCAAAAAAATAGTCACTCACTTTTTCCATTGTTTCCCTATCTTTGCCATGAAGTGATGTGACCAGATGCCATGATCTTAGTTTTCTGAGTGTTGAGTTTTTTAAGCCAACTTTTTCACTCTCCTCTTTCATTTTCATCAAGAGGCTCTTTAGTTCCTCTTCACTTTCTGCCATAAGGATGGTTTCATCTGCATATCTGAGGTTATTGATATTTCTCCCGGCAGTCTTGATTCCAGCTTGTGTTTCTTCCATTCCANGCATTCAGATGCTTATATCTTTTCTTTTCTCCTTTGCTTTTCGCCTCTCTTCTTTTCAGTGCTATTTTTTTCACTTACAAATCTTTTTTTGGATGGGGAATTTACATATATTTATCCTGCCAATCTATGGCCTGTCTTTTCATTCTCTTGATTATCTCTTTTGAAGTACAGAAGTTATTAATTTTGATAACATCTGCACTGTGCATTTTTTTTCTTATGTTGTTTGTGCTCTTGTCATATCTAAGAAATCTTTAACCCAAAGATACATAGATCTGCTCCTATATTTAGTATTAGGAGTTTTCGTGTTTTAGCACTCATATTTTGCTCTATGATTCATTTTTATTTAATGCTTGTGTATAATTTGAATAAAGGTTTAAATTCATCTTGTGAATATGGCTATCCAGTTGTACCAACATGACTTGTGGTCATAACTATTTTCCCTATTAAATTGCCTTAGCACCTTTATCTCAAATCAGTTGACCATAAATGTAAAGATTTATTTCTGAACTTTTAACTCTTTTCCAGTGATCTATGTCTATCCTTACACAAGTACCACAGTTGTATAGTGTTGCAGTAAGTTTTGAAACCAGAAAATGCAAGTCCTCTGATTTTGTTCAATTCTTAAAGATTATTTTGGCCATTCTTTTATGCTGTTTTAGAGGACATTGTCTTATTTCTTAGGCAATGGAAAGCCATTGCTTGTATATAGATTTTCATCTCTGTCAAGCTGTAAACTTGTTTAGAGAAGGGAGTTTGACTTATTCATTGCTGTCTACATAGCACCTAACACATTGTTTAGCCTCAAATATTTTGTTGAAGCCATAATATGTATATTATGCACATTACGTAAGGTGACATTCTGACTGCTCAGTATAATTATTTCATTTAAGGTGATGAGATTGGATAGACTACTTTAGAAAGAGCAATAGATCAGGAAATGGAAACCCTGATTTCAGTCCTTGATCTATGATAGACCAGTATTTGACCCTGAGAAAGTGAGGAGCTCTTCTGAGTCACAATTTCCACATCTATGAAGGTGAAGTTAGTGCTAATTGTTTTCCAGTATATCTTCTGGCTCCCAAAATCTTTTTTCTTAAGTGACTCCTTCACATTATTTATTTATTTATTTAGCCCACACCACATAGCATGTGGGATCCTTAATTCTCCAACCAGGGGTTGAACCCATGCGCTCTGCAGTGGAAACACAGAGTCTTAACCACTAGACCACCAGGGAAATCCCTGGCTCTAAAATTGTTTGTTAGTGTAAGATAGCTTTATCAGTCTTAGGAAAAGTTACATTTTACAGAATGATTTCTATGGGACAGGTAGTACAATAAAAGGATGAAAGAAATGTAAAGGATGAGCTGTGTTTTCAGGGCACTTGTAATTTAGATCAGGTTGTAAGATATACAGATTTAAAATAATGATTTATTTTCAAAGTTCATAAACATCATTATTATAGAATATTATACCTTCTTTTCTTTTATGCCTTAACTTTGATATGAACGGTTTTCTTTTGCCCTGTCATTCAGGTATGAAATGCAACTGTGTAGAATCCCAGTTATACCTGGCTTATCATCAACATCTTCATCTTAATTCATTTTGAGTTTTCTTATTACTCAAGCTTTGTGGATCAAGCATAGGGATTTAGTTACATTTACAGTCTTTGCTCCTCTGCCTTAGCATATGTGACAGAACAATTATCTCATATGTCATATTTGAGATTTGGGGAATGAGAACAGGGTTGTTTAAATCCAGTGAGTGCATTCCCTCTGCCCTCTGGTCAGAGACATCACATGAAATCTAAGAATGTTAGAGGAAGAGAGAAATAGGATGAATAACCCAAATATAGTAGCTTATTTCAGAGATCATTTACTATTACAGCAACCACAGCAACCACTTCTCAAATATCCCTTAGTAGGGAGCTCAGCTATCACGGTTGGTTTTATGATTTTTTTCATTGTGTATAAACATGGTAGTTGAGCCACACAGTCTTGGGGTTTGTAAGAGAGAACATATTTTTCTAAGAGGTTTGGTACAGCATCAGAAATTAGTTACTTTTTAAAGAATTTTGAAAAATAAACCTCAGTGGGAGTTATTTAATTTTTCTTCTTTCAAAAAGTTATTCTTCTGTGGATATTCAGCCACAAGGCAACAGTACTGGAGAGTTTAATTGACTAGAAACACAAGTTACAGCAATGAATCAATCTGTATTTCCCATGAAGGATAAAATGTAATAAGTGGGATAAATATTTCATATTCAAACTTCTTCAGAAGCAACCTTAATGATAGTAATGAATGTTTCTTCTTTCTATAAGGGAGAGAGTGAGAGCAATACTTAAATTGCCTTTTCAGTGAAGAGAAATTTAGTATGTTTAATTCAATTTATAGGTTTTACCCTAAGGGTTTTACACCACTACCAGGCCTTTTATTAAATTTATTACTTAGGTCACTAGGGTACACGCAAAAATTCACAATCCATTTTATTCTATACTCACAGAAAGTTATTTGATATAGATATTTAGTACTGAAATGTTTATTCACAGAATGTTCGTCTGAGAGTTTCAGGAATGGATTTCAATATCTTTTGTACAAGTTAGTAATTTTCCAGAAAGCAAGCCATCTGAGCTATGCTATTATTTACACATCTATGAAGGTGAAGTTAGTGCTAATTGTTTTCCAGTATATCTTCTGGCTCCCAAAATCTTTTTTCTTAAGTGACTCCTTCACATTATTTATTTATTTATTTAGCCCACACCACATAGCATGTGGGATCCTTAATTCTCCAACCAGGGGTTGAACCCATGCGCTCTGCAGTGGAAACACAGAGTCTTAACCACTAGACCACCAGGGAAATCCCTGGCTCTAAAATTGTTTGTTAGTGTAAGATAGCTTTATCAGTCTTAGGAAAAGTTACATTTTACAGAATGATTTCTATGGGACAGGTAGTACAATAAAAGGATGAAAGAAATGTAAAGGATGAGCTGTGTTTTCAGGGCACTTGTAATTTAGATCAGGTTGTAAGATATACAGATTTAAAATAATGATTTATTTTCAAAGTTCATAAACATCATTATTATAGAATATTATACCTTCTTTTCTTTTATGCCTTAACTTTGATATGAACGGTTTTCTTTTGCCCTGTCATTCAGGTATGAAATGCAACTGTGTAGAATCCCAGTTATACCTGGCTTATCATCAACATCTTCATCTTAATTCATTTTGAGTTTTCTTATTACTCAAGCTTTGTGGATCAAGCATAGGGATTTAGTTACATTTACAGTCTTTGCTCCTCTGCCTTAGCATATGTGACAGAACAATTATCTCATATGCCATATTTGAGATTTGGGGAATGAGAACAGGGTTGTTTAAATCCAGTGAGTGCATTCCCTCTGCCCTCTGGTCAGAGACATCACATGAAATCTAAGAATGTTAGAGGAAGAGAGAAATAGGATGAATAACCCAAATATAGTAGCTTATTTCAGAGATCATTTACTATTACAGCAACCACAGCAACCACTTCTCAAATATCCCTTAGTAGGGAGCTCAGCTATCACGGTTGGTTTTATGATTTTTTTCATTGTGTATAAACATGGTAGTTGAGCCACACAGTCTTGGGGTTTGTAAGAGAGAACATATTTTTCTAAGAGGTTTGGTACAGCATCAGAAATTAGTTACTTTTTAAAGAATTTTGAAAAATAAACCTCAGTGGGAGTTATTTAATTTTTCTTCTTTCAAAAAGTTATTCTTCTGTGGATATTCAGCCACAAGGCAACAGTACTGGAGAGTTTAATTGACTAGAAACACAAGTTACAGCAATGAATCAATCTGTATTTCCCATGAAGGATAAAATGTAATAAGTGGGATAAATATTTCATATTCAAACTTCTTCAGAAGCAACCTTAATGATAGTAATGAATGTTTCTTCTTTCTATAAGGGAGAGAGTGAGAGCAATACTTAAATTGCCTTTTCAGTGAAGAGAAATTTAGTATGTTTAATTCAATTTATAGGTTTTACCCTAAGGGTTTTACACCGCTACCAGGCCTTTTATTAAATTTATTACTTAGGTCACTAGGGTACACGCAAAAATTCACAATCCATTTTATTCTATACTCACAGAAAGTTATTTGATATAGATATTTAGTACTGAAATGTTTATTCACAGAATGTTCGTCTGAGAGTTTCAGGAATGGATTTCAATATCTTTTGTACAAGTTAGTAATTTTCCAGAAAGCAAGCCATCTGAGCTATGCTATTATTTATAAGTTAATGAATCTCTTATCCATAGAAAGAGGCATCAGGGATTTCAGTGATTTTAAAATTGAAGAAAACCGAAGATATCTGAGATATTTGACCAAAGGGAGGAGAATTGAAAAACAATCAGGGTGTTATATACAGAATGACCACAGTGATTTTTTTCTAGGACTTCTGAGCAAAAAATTTATAAAATGAAATCCCTTCATTGCTGTGACCTGTTCTAGAGTGGAGACTTGGGGTTTGAGAGTAAAGTGCAAAGCAGAGAAGCAGCTTATATGAATATGCCTTTCTAAATCAAGACTTACTTTCTTCACCTTCCTTCTCACTTCTAGAGCCTCTGTGCTATCAGAAATGTTGGGGAAACCCACGGTTCCAGTTGCTTATGACAGAGAGGAATATTTATATAAGTAGAGGGCATAGTGGCACAAACATGGGGGAAGCGGAGAGGGGCAGGGTTAGATTATAGACATGCAAAGCATCGTGAGGATGGAAAAGTAGGCGGGCTCAGACTTCTGATGTCCATCCATGTAAACAGTGCTGTGAGGCAAGGTCATGGCTGGTTCATGCAGTACTTTGGTGTGATTAAGAAAACGAGTCCTTCATTTAAAATTGTTGAAGTGAGGCAGCTTGTAGCCATTTGCAAGAAAAGTACCGTAAATTCCTGATGTTTAAGAAATAAATCACCACAAAGTTGCACTAATTTCACGTGCTAGCAAAGTAATGCTCAAAATTCTCCAAGCTAGGCTTCAACAGTACGTGTACCGAGAACTTTCAGATGTCCAAGCTGGATTTAGAAAAGTCAGAGGAACCAGAGATCAAATTGCCAACATCTGTTGGATCATAGAAAAAGAAGAGAATTCCAGGAAAACATCTACTTCTGCTTCATAGAGTACGCCAAAGCCTTTGACTGTATGGATCACAATGAACAGTGGAAAATTCTTCAGGAGATGGGAATACCAGACCACCTGACTTGTCTCCTGAGAAAGCTGTATGCAGGTCAGCAGTCAACAGTTAGAACTGGACATAGACCAACAGACTGGTTCCAAATTGGGAAAAGGAGTATGTCAAGGCTGTATATTATCACCCTGCTTATTTAAATTATATGCAGAGTACATCATGAGAATTGCTGGGCTGGTTGAAGCACAAGCTGGATCAAGATTTCTGGGAGAAATATTAATAACCTCAGAAATGCAAATGACATCCCTCTTATGACAGAAGGTGAAGAGGAACTAAAGAACCACTTGATAAAGGTGAAAGAGGAAAGTGAAAAAGCTTTCTTAAAACTCAACATTCAGAAAACTAAGATCATGGCATCTGGTCCTATCACTTTATGGCAAATAGATGGGGAAATAATAGAAACAGTGAGAGACTTTATTTTTTGGTTAAAATCACTGCAGATGGTGACTTCAGCCATGAAGTTAAAAGATGCTTGCTCTTTGGAAGAAAAGCTATGACCAACCTAGACAGCTTATTAAAAAGCAGAAACATTACTTTGCCGACAAAGGTCTGTCAAGTCAGAGCTACGGGTTTTTTCCAGTAGTCATGTATGGATGTGAGAGTTGGACCATAAAGAAGTCTCAGAGTTGAAGAATTAATGCTTTTGAACTGTGGTGTTGGAGAAGACTCTTGAGAATTGCTTGGACAGCAAGGAGGTTTAACCAGTCAATCCTAAAGGAAATTAATCCTTAATATTCATTGAAAGGACTGATGTTGAAGCTGAAGTTCCAGTACTTTGGTCACCTGATGGGAAGAGCTAACTCTTGGGAAAGACCCTAATGCTGGGAAAGATAGAAGGCAGGAGGAGAAGAGACCAACAAGATGAAATAGTTAGATGGCATCACCGACTTAATGGACATGAGTTTGAGCAAGCTCCGGGAGATGATGAAGGACAGGGAAGCCTGGCGTGCTGCAGTTCATGGGGTCACAAAAAACTGGAGATGACTGAGAGGAGATAGAGCAACAGCAACAAAAAATTGAATTACATTTCTTTAGAGTTTGGTAAAATTGTTCCTGATAATCTCTTAGAATGGGGTGGAGAATGGCAGGATTGGTTTCAAATATTTTACCAGATGATATTGGAAATTCCATGATGGTTGTTCCACAGGTACTCATATTCTGGAGGGCCCTTCAGGGTGTTACTTATTATTCTCGGTTTAGAATGGCAGCCCTGTCTTGGGAGCTCCCTCAAACCTTACATATTAGTACACTGTCCCTATCATGGTGGCGGGATGGCTGCCATAATCAGTAGATAGAGTAAGACTATGGTAACATTTCTGCCTAATCCAGCTTTAAGATTCCTTAGTTTCTGTAAGGAACTCATCGTGCTGACACAACCTTGCACCACTGGGATGGAAGAGAGGTATTAAAAATGGAATCCCCCATTACAACTCAAACAAAGATCTTGCCCTCTCTTCTTCAGTCAGAGTTTCCTTCCAGTCACTATGTTCTGGTTTTCCCGGTGGCCTTTAGTCTTCTTGAGTATTTCTTGATATGGTCAGTCAAGTTGGCTGAGCAGCTGTCACTGTCCTAGTCCTGGAACATGACAAATGAACATCTGGGTCTCTCTGTACTTTCCGGACCTTCAGGAATCTTCTGAGAAGGTCTGTCCAGTGGCTTGGCCACTTGAGAATCTGCCCTGTCCCTTGTGAAGAAACACAAAGCTTCAGTGAGAAGGCACTTGGGGCTTGCCTTGACTTTAGGCCACTTGCTATTTTGTGTTCACTCTCTTTTCATGCCGTTGAAAAGCATATAAGCTATTAGAATAAAAATATCCTGGAAATAGTCATGCTCCATCAAATGTATTCTTGCAGCAGCCAAGGTGATCTTTACATGTACCAATTAGAAAACATCATTCTTGATAAAATCTTCCAGCAGCTTCCCTTTGTTCTTTGAATAGAGTCAAAATTCCGTACAGCTTACAGAACCGTGTCTGGATGCTACAACATTCCTCTTAGACTCCACCCCAGGCCTTTCCCCAGTACCCACCCCCAAGCCATTACATTCACAATATATCCCAGCTAAGAAAACTCTCCAGTCCACTTATTTCTCTCCTCTGTCCTTTTATTCTGTCTTCTTTCTTCCTCCCTGTCTCTTTTTGTTTCCCTTAAAAAAAAAAAAAGTTAATTATTAGCACAATGGAACACTGACTCTATTGCCACTGATGAAACAAATGATGTTGGAGAAAAGTATGTCATCTCAAAGATTACCCCCAGAATGCTACTCATTTTTCGTCCCATCCATTGCTGCTGATTAAAGTCTGACTGATGACTTGTCTCCTGGCCTCTCTGATTGGATTGATGTTCTTGTATCCACTTTAGATTACTTCATGGTGATTTGTTGTGTATGTAATTTTTTTTCTCCTTTGAAATAAATAAATAATATCAATATTTAGTGGTTCTTGAATCACATTATCATCCTTGACCTAAGTGGCTTGAAGGTAATAAGGTAAAGGATCATAAAATGGGAAAGAATATTAATCATCTAATTTTTGAAAAAATAGAATTCTAACTTTGCATATTCATCAAGCTAGTGTACCCGGGATATAGCATATGGTCAATTAGAATTGATTTGAGTGACAGCTGGAACACTAATTCCGTGAAGTCAATACCATATTTTATTAAAATATTAATTCCCTATTTTATTAATCTCAGACACAACTTAGTGACTAAACCACCACCACTTGTACTTAGAAGACTGTCATTAAATATTGAGTAAGCAACTATGTACATGGTGAGTAACAATATAACATAGAGGGAATAAACATATGTGTTTGGTTTTTAAGAAAAAAAATTAATTGTTGTCCTCTTCTCACTCTGAGATCTGAAATGGTTGAAAAATCAGAGATAGGAGTCAGATAGGTAAAAACTAAATATCAAGTTCAATGCTAATAAAACTAGCTCTCAAAATATTTCTTGACCTGCACTCGATATCTGATTTCCCAATATAAACCCTACACCCCTGAATGAAAAAGACTTAAGTAGTTTGTTAGGGATATGTGTATATAATATCCTTTCCAACCCAACTCCTGTTTGTACTCCAGGCCTGGAGATAGGCTCTGCCTCTGTAGGAGAGAAAGTGTTAAATAAACTTGTGAGAAGACAGGTCCAC